>CAUYON010202176.1:0-32595 GCA_963573935.1 Arctocebus calabarensis
TTTTTTGAGACAGAGCCTCAAGCTGTCACCCTGGATAGAGTGCCATGGCATCACAGCTCATAGCAACCTCCAATTCCTGGGCTCAAGCGAGTCTCTTGCCTCCGCCTCCCAAGTAGCTGGGACTACAGGCGCCCGCCACAACTCCCGGCCATTTTTTGGTTGCAGCCGTCATTGTTGTTTGGCGGGTCCTGGGGCTGGATTCGAACCCGCCAGCTCAGGTGTACGTGGCTGGCGCCTTAGCCCGTTGAGGCACAGGCGCCAAGCCAATTGCATTTTCTCTTGAGTATGCGTCTTTTTTTCTTTCTTTTATGCTTAATAATTTTGAATTATTTCTTAGATATTTCAAGATTACAATGCAGAAGCTCTGGATTCTGTTAACTTGAAGTGTCTGCTTTATTTTATTTTATTTAACCGTTTAACTTGGCTGAGTTTAGACTACACGCTTTGTCTTTCCTGTGCACCCCCTGAAATGCCAGGCAATTCTTAGCAGGAGATGTATAAGTGTGTGTGATACAAGTGAGTTAGAGACTTGGACAGAGATTATGAACCTCTGTATCCATCACATTTGGGGCTCCCTCTCTGGGGCTCTTTGCTTCCCTGGATCTTCACCTCATTTTCCAACTGTGTTGCTGCTGCTCCAGACACCTCCATTTGGTTGTTCAGGCCAGTGAGGCTCAGGGACCCTCTCTGCCGTAGCCACCTGCAGCTCCTACTCACAGCTTTGCAAGTCAAAGACCAGACACTTTCGCTTCGAGTGACAGTCGCCTCCAGTTTCTGCCTGTATTTGGTCACTCCAGTGCCCAAAGGGAGTAATTTTTTATGTGGTGTCCACAGGTAATAGTTATTACCTGATAGCAGCCACTCTGCCATTCCTGAACTTGGAAACTCTTTTGTTCCCAAGGGATATTTGGACTTAGAAGAGGAAGGATTTGTGATGAGCCAGAAGTCAGGTTAGATGGAAATCATTCAGGTTTTTCAAACTATGATCTTTATATGTGAGAGAGATTAAAATATACATTGACTTGAGGGAAATGGTATAATGAGATGGGACTGTTACCAGGATTTATTTACATCAGTTGTTCCCATGGGGTGCCATGGACATCATTACTTGGGACACAGGACCCTCTAAAGGTCCCTAAGGCATTGGATTGGGGAATTACTGATTCATGTCCCTGAAGGAAAATTAAGTGTTCATATTCCCAGAGGAAGCAGATTTATAATTAGGTCACTGTATATGAAAATAATTTGTTTGATTTGGTCAGAAACAAAATAATAAAAGTCAAAGATACTTTTCTTTTGATCACTGGATAAATAACTTCAAATGAAAGTGGCATCCAGATGGAACTATATGTTGTGTAGGGCAGGCAGCTCTAAGGCCATGTTTGATGAGGAAAAAATGCACAGTGACCTAATTCTTCACTAAATTCTGTCATATTTATAATAGTCAACTGCAGCTACATTGTTTATCACACTCAGAGTTAACAATATTTATCTGATGGGATCGTTTCACTTTCTATATTTCATCAAATAAAACAAGATCAGGATCAGACATAAAATGAGATCAGCAGAAACACTTCTTAAACTCAGAACAAATTTTGAATTTTGTTTTCAGATTTCATTTTGTCTGCCTTGTGTTCTGAAGATCAATCTGAGTGGCCTCAAATGTTGATTTGCGTGTGTTTTTAATATCATTATTGTAACATGCAAAGCAAATAGAAGGATTTTATTAATATATTGTGTTCAGATACAAGTGCCTTAGAGCTAGAAAACGGCACGAATTTCGCCTCAGCATATATGGTTTCAGCTCAGCACGTCATGATTTTACGAGAAGGAACGCCATTCAGCTAAGTGTTTTTCTTACGTGTTGCTCATCATTTGGATTTACTAAAAATAGATGCCTGGCCAACTTGTTCACTTCTACCACTGGCATCTGAGCATTCAGAGGCTAAATGTGATGGTGTAATGAGTTTCAAATTGCCCAATTCAGCCGTTCACTGCTATTAGGAGACAAAGGCGGGCAGTGTGTGCTGTTATCCCAATGAGCCACATGCTCTGGTTTCTCTGATGCAAAATTGAATTAACAGGCATTTCTGTTATTGCTATCCCTACTCTCAAGAATTCAAACAAATGTCGAAATTAGCACTAGCTTATGGAGTCATGTTTCCTATTCCATAAAGAAATTCCTTAAAGGTGGTGGCCTGGCTTCCATTTGGAACCAACTGCTTAAATACAGCAAGACAATTTAGAAAAGAAATCCTTTTATTGTTCATTTCATTTGTGGAGTGATGCGTTAAATATTAGATTAAGTCATAAGATAACATCTGGATTCATGAAAATATATATTAACTTAGAACTTGAAGCTTCTTTGGTAGACATCCCAGGGAAGGAAGTCCAGGAAATGAGCACTCAGCTCTCTGCAGGGAGCTCTTAGGACACTCAGACATGTGGCCTTATGACTGTGCTCTCACCTGCACGAGTCCTTCCCAGGGTAGTGGGTCAGCTAGTGTGGCTGAGCTGGAACTCAGGTTTCTGGGTGCCTCACTTGAAGCGTTACAGTCTGTGGGACCTTAGAAACACACTGAAGTCTTCTCTATGTTGAGTCTGAATTTAGATTGTTTTAATGAGCACCTTGATACATTAGTTAACCTTAATGACTGCTGTCATCTGAATGTTTTGGTCTTCTTAAAATTCATATGTTGAAATCTAATCCCCAGGGTGAGGGTATGAGGAGGTGAGAAGTTCAGGAGCTAATTAGGTCCTGTGAGTGGATCCCCAGGAATGGGCTTAGCACCCTTATATAAGAAGCCCCAGAAGGCCCTCTTGTCACTTCTGTCATAGGAAGACACAAGGAAAAGGCATCCAAATGGACTTAAGGCAGTTGCTACTTGTGGGTTTGTCTCTTTGGGCTGCTACAACAAACACAGGTGCCATAAATTTGGGAACTTAGAAACAACTGAAACTCTCAGTGTTCTAAAGGCTGCAGTGTGTTAGATCCATTGCAGCAGATTCAGCATCTGATGAGGGGCTGCGTCCTGGTTTGTAGATTGAACCTTCTTGCTGTGGCCTCACATGGCAGAAAGGACAAGGAAACTCTCTGGAACTTCTTTTCCCAGGTCACTAATCCAATTCTTGGGAGCTCCACCTCATGACCTAATGACCTCCCACAGGCCCCCACTCCTCATTCAACCCTGTTCAGGTTTAGTTTCCAGCATACAACTTGTGGGAAGGAGACAAACATTCAGTCTGTCACAGACGTGCCCAGTGCTCAGCACTCTGCTACATGCAGCGGGAGAGAGAGAAGCAGGGACGTGACCAGATTCCAAGGAGCCTGGAGGAAGGAGGGTGGACTCCTATAGATGATTGGGTTAAAAACTTGCTTCAACTGAAGGTCATTTGGAAGTCACAGACAGGAGAGGTCATCATAGGGACCAGGTTGGGAACTGATTGTAGCACTTGACTACAAAGAGGCATGGCAGAAATCAGGACAAAACACAGCCGCTCAGAGATCACTCAGTTGAGCTGTTGAGGGAAAAGAGAAGCCTCACTGGAAAAGTGACAGGATGGCCTGACAACGCACCAAGAAATACACAGATGTCAGCATGAGTAGGTGATGTCATTTGAGCAAAGGAAGAATGTGCCAAAATCACTGTTCGTGGAGCTGAAATCAAAAGCCAGGAGTTCCCGAGAAGCAGTTAGAAGTGCTGGTGGCCAGATGTGAAAGTGGGTGTATGGGATGAAAGAGAGCATGAGGCAAAGTCAACACCAAGCCCCGCAATTGTAAAACCAGGTCAGGCTGGGTGTGGTGGCACACACCTGTCATCCCAGCACTGGGAGGCCAAGGTGGGAAGGTCACTTGAGCCCGGGAGTTCCAGGCTGCAGTGAGCTGTGCTCAAGACACTGAATTTCAGTTGGGGTGACAAAGTGGAACCCTGTCTCTTTACAAAATAAAAATAAAAATATGTAACCCTAGCACTCTGGGAGGCTGAGGCAGGCGGATTGCCTGTCATGGGTTCAAGACCAGCCTGAGCAAGAGCAAGATCCCGTCCTTAAAAAAATAGCCAGGTGTTGTAGTGGGCACCTGTAGTCCCAGCTACTCGGGAGGCTAAGGCAAGAGAATCGCTTGAGTCCAACAGTTTGAGCTTGTTGTGAGCTATGAGGCCATGGCACTCTACCAGGGGCAACAAAGTGAGACTATCTCAAAATAAATAAATAAATAAAATAAAATAAATAAAGATAAAAACCAGGTGATCTGGAAATTAGTGTTTTCCAGGAGGAGATTAGAAATAATTGGAAGGAGTTGCTGGTTTAGTGGCAAAAAAAAAAATTGGTTTATGGGGGTAGGAAATTATGTTAAGGACCTCTCCTCACCACTCCTGCCTCCTCCTCTCTCCTGTCTGCACAATGCAGGGTCTTTTCCTTCTTTCCTGATCCTGTCCTGTTAAAATTTGTGGTTACAGAGGGTACGTTCTCGCTAAGTCTCTCCTCACACCAGCACCCCACCGACGTGGGTTTTTCAAGGATTGCACCATGGGCAGTGATGGCTCCGTCGCTTACAAGCAGACTTGTCATCTGTTCACCCCCTTCTGCCAGCAGCTCCCTTATCTCTCAGTTGGTTCTGGATGAGGAAAAGGGTATGGTCACACCTCAGTGATGTCATTATTGCCTGCTGTATTTTTTTAAGACAAGAGTCTCACTATGTCACCCTCTGTAGAGTGCCATGGGTCACAGCTCACAGCAACCTCAAACCCTTGGGCTTAAGTGATTCTCTTGCCTCGGCCTCCCAAGCAGCTAGGACTACAGGCACCACCACAAGGCCTGGATAGTTTTTGGTTGTCGTTGTCACTGTTGTTTGGCAGGCCCAGGCTGGGTTTGAACCCACCAGCTCTGGTGTATGTGGCTGGCCCCCTAGGTGCTGAGCTACAGGCGCTGAGCTTACCTGCTGAATTTAAAGCAGAGACACTAGGCCTCCAGCAGCCCATCAGAGATGACCAACTGAGTCTGCTTGTGCTTTGTGGTTTTCCTGCCCGTCTTGTGCTACTGATGTGTCAACTTAGTTCTCAGCTCAGGAGGCTGCCTTGTCATGGGGTTCCGTGACAAGGTCTTGTAGTGCGGCTGCTCTGCTCCTTCCTACTTCAGTTTTATAGAGAGAGGAAGGCCAGAGACCGGGTTGAGAGGACTGATATCCTGTGCATCCTCGGGCTGGGCGCAATGGCTCACGCCTGTGATCCCGGCACTCTGGGAGGCCGAGGCAGGTGGATGGCTTGAGCTCGAGAGTTTGGGACCAGCCTGAGCAAGACTACGACCCTGTCTCTACTGAAAATAGAAAAAAGTTGGTCATGGTGGCAGGTGCCTGTAGTCCCAGCTACTCAGGAGGCTGAGGTGGGAGAATCACTTGAGGCCAGGAATTTGAGGTTGCTGCGAGATGTGACACCCCGCACTCTACCCAGGACCATGGAGTGAGAGACTCTTAATAAAAAAAAAAAAAAAAAAAAAAAAATCCCATGCATTTCAAATCACAAAAATTCCAATGATCCCCTACATCTGAATCTATTTCCCCAATGTCACAGGCAACGAATGTACAAAATAACACAGATTCCTACCTGGTTATTGCCAATTCCTGAGTGTCTCTGGCAGCCTGTCAGATATGGCTGGCCAGTGTCCTCATAAATTTGGTTTGCTTTTGACTGGCAGTTAGAAAGTAAATTCAGGTGGAAAGATCTTTTCATAAGACTGGATATGACACCAAGCCAAAGTCCTTCCTACCATGTGGCCGTGCTCACTGCAGCTGCCCCGTAGAAAGCGCCCACTGTGCGTCAGCAGTGGGTTAAACACTTAACATCCCGTATGTACTGCATCCTCACAGCAACCCTAGGGGATGCTTGTTATTTCCCCCAATCTGCAGATGGGGAAACAGAGTCTTAGAGCTCAAAGAGGTTGTTTGAGATCACTCTGGTAATGAATGTCAGGAGCGTGCTACCATATTTCTTTCATAATTATTCAAAAAACTACAGCTTCTGAAAGGCCTTGCGAATACGTGCTATTGCCATCTTGTGCTCCAGCTTTGCAAGGCTAGGAGAGGACAGACGAGGTCAACTGGGGAAGAGGCCTCCAGGAGCACAGGGATGGATGCCCACGTCGGCTCTAAGTGAAAATGTTTCCAGCCGTTCTCCCTGGCTCTGCTGAAGCATGGTCATGGGAGGGCGAGTCTTATGCTTTCTGGAGCTCTAAATCCTGACAAATGATGTCATAGCAGACCAGACCGCAGCAGGTACTGTTGTCCCCATTCAAAGATTGAACTCCACACCACTGAGCTGGAGACAGGCTTTAGGGTTGCTTGCTGAACAGCCGAGCTGACGTGGACACCAGGGGTCATTCATCCCACCCTTGATGTGCTAAGTGGAGCAGAAACCGGTAATGGTGGACTGACATGTACCAGCCACACTGCCTTTGCTGCTGTTGTTACTAATGTATTAACATCATCAGCTTCCACAGGCCATTTAATGACATCACTAGCAGTTCTAGAAGCAAGGTGATGTGAATTAAGATGATGCATCATAGGGCCTCTGTGATTTTAAGTAACTTTTGTCTACTTACAATTATTATTTTATCAGATCCTTACTGTGAGGTAAGTATTTTCATCCAACCCCCATTGCTCAACAATTGAGAAAGCAGCATGGGGAGTGTGTGTCCAGCAAGGTGATCAGTAGCACAGCTGGCAGCACAGCCTCAGAGCTCAGGAGAGGCCCCGTTGGTGACTGTGTGCCATCCCCAAGCCCTGTGCAAGGGGATGGGCAGACGGGTGGGGTCTGTGCCCCGCAGGCTGGTGGCTCCTGTCTGTATCCTCCTGTCCTGGCTCAGCCTCCTGCTGGCTCACAGAGGAGATGTCTGCACCCCAGACACCTGCCCCTCCCAGAGCAGCCTGGGTCCTAAAGGTTCCCACCTCCCCTGTGGCTCATTTGCTGTCCCGCAACTTCCCCTTCTTCCTGGAGCATATTTGCCTTTGAGCAGCCAGCTCTGGAGGGAGGCAGCCAGCCGCTCCAGGGCTGCTTTCTGTTCGGGCCAACATCTGCCTTCCCACATGCACCCTGGATCCAGGGCAGCAGGGTCTGCTGCCCCCAGCTTTGGGCTCCATGTGAGCTTCTGGATTCATGCTTCCCAGCCTGCTCACATCGTACAAGGGGCTAGGGGGCCCACTGACTCCTTTGGGCCAGGGGTCAGACTCCCAGTTCTCCTGCAGGTTGGAGACACATCCACCCCTCCTCCTGTGACTGTGGCCACTGTGGGAGACCGGCTACCCAGGGCAGATTTCCCTGATAAGGCAGATGCACTGGGCAGGAAACGCAGAACAGTGTTCAGGATGACAGGAGCAGACCTCTGTGAGCAAGGATGAGGCCGGCAGGAAGCGGGGGCCTGTGCCTGCCCAGGACACCACCTCCTCACTCTCTCCTGTGTGTGCCACCCTCAGGGCCCGGCTGGCCCCCGTGTGGCCATGCTGCTCAAACCCCGGTCTGACAGCCCGGCTCTTCACACTTCAGGGTTCCACAGCATTGACATGTCAGGGAACCTGCAGAGCTGCAGGAAGTGCCCAACAGTGCCTGGTCCCTGCAAAGAGACACTTAGCCCCTTGCCAGGGTTGCCTGGCTGCCACGCCCTTACCTCCTAAGCTGCACAGCTCCCCGAGAAGGGAAATGCCGAGCGAGCCAGCTTATCATCAGAGGACTGCAGCGCAGTCCTATGAAAACACACATCTGTATTACCTAAAACAGGACAGCGAAGGTCACACTAACTAGGAAAGGAACACACTTGAGCAGAATCCCACTCAGATCCCTACGCCACCTCACAGGAGGCCACTGGCCGCCCTCCAGGGCCTCACTGACTTCGTTCAGTGTCTCACAAGGGCCACCGGCCGCCCTCCAGGACCTCACTGACTTCATTCAGTGTCTCATAGGGGCCACTGGCCACCCTTCAGGGCATGTTCAGTGTCTCACAGGGGCCACCAGCCGCCCTCCAGGGCCTCACTGACTCTGTTCAGTGTCTTGCCCACGTGCAGACCACTGTCGGGATTGTGACCCCGATCCTGGCCCACAGTCTGACCCTCCCTGGCCCAGCAGCCTCTCACCGGGCCCCTCCCTGACACCATGCGGGGCAGAAGGACAGGTGCCTTTGTTACCAGAGTGTTGAGCATCACTCATGGGGTGTGGGGGAGGAGGCATCTACCTGAAGACACGAGGTTTGTTTTTTTTTTTTCAGGCATTACAGCAAATTTATTTCTTCCAACAAGACTTATATAGGCACATAACTTAATCTACAAGCACAGGACTTAATCTTATGACTTAATCAATAAAAATATGACTTAAACCTGACCCCAGGCCTTTTACTGCTTGGTACTTATAGGTCTATGGATAAATCGAACTAACTGTTAACCATTTATTGTGTAAAACTGTCCTTATTGGTTAAGGGGCTAAGGTTTAAGGGGCTTAACTGATAACTACTTTACCAAAGTTACTCTTATGCTAAGTAGTAATCCTTTAACTGACCATTTGGAGGCAGTTAATCATCTTAAGGGAGTAGCCTAGAAAATCCCACCAGGATTTTTCCTTTCTAACTCACAAAAGACTTTAAACTTGCCTTCACAAAATGGGAAACTGATTGACCTTACAAGGCCACAGATGACTGTGCCCCTATAAAGGAGCAGCTGTTTATGTGTAACTCACTGTTTAAATGAGTTCCACTAGACTGCCATGATGTTTTGTTGAAAATGTTTAACTCCTGGCTTGGTGCCTGTGGCTCAAGCGGCTAAGGCGCCAGTCATGTACACCTGAGCTGGCAGGTTCGAATCCAGCCTGGGTCCGCCAAACAACAATGACGGCTGCAAGTAGACCCAGCTACTTGGGAGGAAGAGGCAGGAGACTCATGACACATGAGGTTTTAACGCAGAAATTACACAGCTCTCTTGAAGGGTGCCTCAGTATGGGATCCTAAACAGGAGTGGGGACACCCCAGGCCTGTGATGACAAAGGCTCAGTAGCAGGACGCCATCCAGCCTGTAATCTATAGATCCAATTCCGTTTCAACGCAGCCAGTCCCTGAGTTACAAACATCTGACTTAGGTGTAGCTGGTCCTTACAAACGGGTGCTATTACAGTGGGTCCCATACAAACATCTGACTTTGTGGCTTATACTTACCAACAGAGGTGATTCCAGGGAATGGGTAAATGTACCTGTCCCAACTTACATACAAATTCAACTTAAGAACAAACTAGCAGAACCTATTTGGTTCATAATCCAGGAATGGCCGGTACAGATTTCATAAGGATTTTTTACTTAGTGAATCCTGACAAGCTGATTCTAACATGTATATGATGAAAAAAGGGCCAAGAATAGCCAGGACAGGCGGCACCTGTGGCTCAAAGGAGTAGGGTGCTGGTCCCATATGCCGGAGGTGGCGGGTTCAAACCCAGCCCTGGCCAAGAACAGCAAAAAAAAAAAAAAAAAGAATAGCCAGGACCCCCTGAAAAAGAAAAGTGAGGAGCCTCACCCCTCTGGCTCTCAGTTCCCTTCTAGAATCTGTGTAGGTTCAGCAGCTCATACACATACTGTTTGCTACATGTGTTGCAAATAGGGACAGCGAGTGAGAGTGGGACGCAGGCCAAGGGAAGAGAAAGCTGGTTCTACACAGACATTCCCTGGCAGAGCAGTTGGTGGCCCTGCCTGGGGACAGCCTGGGCACAGTGTGGTCACTCCATGATGCCATGTGGGGCAAACTCAACAAACAAACAGAATTGCAAACTTAAACACAGAGATGTACACAGAAGTCAACATCAGGGGATCAGCTATGAAAGACCCCTGAAAACTTTTATAATTCCTCGATAATGTAAGAAGGAAGAAAAGGGGAGGATTTTGAAATGAGATGCAGGGAGGGTAAACTAAATTTAAAAGCTTGATAAGCTGAACTGCATTAAAATTAATATTTACATTCCCTGCAAAAATATCACAAACAAGATATTTGCAACACATGTAGCAAACAGTATGTGTATCAGAATCTGTAAAAAAAAAAAAAAAAATAGACAAGATCAAGTGGGTGGAGAAAACATGGACAGATTTCATAGGAAAAAATTGGCAGAGCCAAACAACACATACATGAGGTAGTAACCCCTGTTTCTGATGTAAAACTACAGAGCATACAGTTCAGAATCCTGCCTTGGGAAGAGGGGTTTGTGAGCTTTTGGTGAGGGGAGACTCCTGCCATCCAACCTGCTCTGATTTTCTCCTGCTGCTGTGACAGATGTCACAAACTTAGCAGTTTAAAATGACACATCTGTTATGGTACAGTTCCGGAAGCTGTAAATCCAGTGGGCTGGGCATTAGTGGGAAATTATTTTCCTGCAGGCCAGAATCTCAGCCTCAGAAGAGCCTGTGCTGGTCTGTGGAGGCTGGGGTGGGTAAGTCTCTTTCCAGGCCTCAGGTCCTTGGCAGAATTCAGTTCCCTGTGGTGTGGGGTGGAGGTCTTTGATTCCCTGCTGGCTGTGACCTGGGGGTCTTCCTTAGTGTCCAGAGGCTGCCCACACACCTTGCCTTATGGCCCCCTTGGGGCCCCATCTTCCAGGCAGCAGTGGTGAGTAAAGCCCCTTTCTCCTGTGTCCAGTCTCTCTCTGACTGAAAGAGAGAGAAAGTGAAAGTTCTCCATTTTTAAGGGTTCAAGGGATTAGATTTGTGCCCACTGAGATAACTCCAAATAATTCTCTGATGTTAAAGTCCATAATCTTACATACAAGTGTCTTTTCCCACATAAGGGAATATACTCAGGGGTGTGGCACTGGGGGTGTGGGTCCTGCCTGCCACACCACTCTCCCTCCCAGGACCGTGTGAGCAGCAGGTGCCATTGCAAATGGGAGGTCTAGAGCAGCAAACTTGGTCGGGTGCTCCAAGCACAGATGTCATAGCCAGAGTCCTTGGAAGTAGGTGCTGTTACCATTCCATTCTACAAATGAAGGGACTGAGGCACAGAGAATAAGTGACTTTCCACAGCCACAGAGCTGGAGAGGACCCAGGCACTCAGAGTCCGGCTCTCCCTGGCTGTGCCACCAAACACTCTGACAAGAACACCAGGGAGCTCTGAGCGCCCACAGCATCTGCACTGGTCCAAATGAGCACCCACCCACTTGTCAGGCCATGTAACTTTGACTCTTCAAACTTTGTCACCCTCTCTCTTGCTCCTTTAATAAGCATCTATGTATTTTCCAGGCTGGGAGCAAGCCCATGCTTATTCACTTTCTGCCCTTCCTCACACAGATGCGTACCCCAATTCCGAAGTTGTTTACGTTTGGACCAATGGCTCCACCAAGTCGGTGGTGGTGGCTGAAGATGGCTCCAGACTGAACCAGTACCACCTGATGGGGCAGACGGTGGGCACGGAGAACATCAGCACCAGCACAGGTGGGCGGGGCATCAGCACAGGTTGGAGGGGTGTGGTGCAGGTGGGCAGAGCGCCAGCACAGGTGGGCAGGGCGCCAGCACAGGTTGGAGGGGTGTGGTGCAGGTGGGCGGGACACAGGCACAGGTGGGAGGGGTGTGGTGCAGGTGGGTGGAGCGCCAGCACAGGTGGGCGGGGCGCCGGCACAGGTGGGAGGAGGCGCGGTGCAGGTGGGAGGGGCGCCGGCCTCAGAGCCCTGCTGGCCAGCTGTGTCTCCTTGGGGAGTTCTCAGTACTCTTGCTTGCCAGCCCCTCCCCTCAGCGGCTCACAGAGGCGCCAGCTGTGGCTACTGCCAGCATTAAGGGTGATTCCAGGAATTAATCTGCGGGACATTTGCTCCGTGTGAGCAGGCCCTGTCCAGAGGCCACATGGACCTGCTTATATTAATAACACTCTCCTGCCCCAGCACTGGGACACACAGGCGGTCTCTCAGGGTGGATAGACACCTTCCAGCAGATGCCCCACCTCCAGCTTTGAACAGCATGGAGATTTCCCTAGGAGTGAATGTGGGAAAGTCTGACCAGGATGTACACAGAGAGCTGAGGGGAAGCGGGGCAGAATATCCTCTCTCTGCCAGGATAGTGGTGGGGCTGGGCCCACAGGGGAATCTGGGCACCCGCCTGCCCATCCTGCTCTGATACCTAGTGAGCCGGGCGTGCTGAGGAGCAGGCTGCCTTGCACCTGTGGAGCCCGCAGGTCATACTGTCCAGTGGTTCTGGGCTGCGACAGACCAGTCTTCCTGGTCTAGGTCACCAGGTGGAACTGAGCTTGGTGGTGGTGGGGACTTCAGGGCTTCAAAGAGTCTCCCTAGCAGAGGAGGAAAACTGAAGAGGCGGAGGGAGCCTGGGTCGCAGAACAAGCCCTAAGCCTCAGAGGACATCCTCAGGCACCCCTGGTTGACATCGCTCTGCAGCAGCACCCTTGGGGATGCCTGTTCTGTACCCACAGTCCCCCTCCTTAGGCATCCTCTGGGGACCTTCGTGCCTGGGAGGATGGCAGCACCCTTTGATTACCACGTTCAAGGGAAGGGCTCAAGGAAACAGTCCGATTTCGCAGGAATGAGTGAAAAGTGACCAGGCAGAAGTTTGGGGTAGACACAAGGTTGTCCAACCTTTTTTCCTTTCTACTACACATTGGAAGGATAAGAGTTGTCTTGAGCCCCACAAATATACAAATTTTACCAGACGAAGAGGGTCCAGCCACCTGTCAGGGTCAGCCAATACGCAGAGATGGGGATAGGTCCACCAAACTTTGTCAGAAGGCTGGGATACAGGAGAACAGGAAGAGTAGCCTCTCCAAGACTGTTCTGATCACCCATTTGTAACTTTACAGTTCAATACATTTGAGTGCAAGGTGAAGACCATGTTAACTCTTTTCTTAAACAATAATCAGTCAGACCCATGACCCATAGTAAACAATAATCAGCATAACTCCTTATCCAAAATAACATTCCAATTCAAACATTGATCTCCTAAATTGGTCCTCTTAAACTACTCATGATAGGCATCTTTAGGGTGGGAGCTAAATTTACAAAATGGTAGGAATGGGAGACAGGGGGTGAAGGTCCGGCAGGACCTGAACTGACCGGACCAGCTGTGTCACGTTGGCCTGACAGACTCCATCTTATTCTCACTGTTTGTGCTTTCACAAATACTAATGAAAGCTGATTAGCAAAAAAAAGAAAAAAAAAGTCTCTGCGTGCTTTTTGCATTATCCAGCACAACAGATAAGCCAAAAAGGTCCTCATAAAATCCACGTGCAAGCTGGACACCCCTAGACAATGAGCTAGTGGAGGTGCTACAGTTTGGAGTTGTTTCACACAGCCCTTTAAAAGTTTGTAAGTGGGGTTTCTACCTTGCATTCTAAAAAGAAAGTCTTTAAAACACAATTTAGATGTTGCTATCCCTAGCTCAAAAATAAAACAAAATGAAAAGAATCACCCCCACAAGAATTAGGCACCTGACTTCAAATCCACTGTAAAGAAACGGAAGGGCCCTTCACTTCTTCCTGTGTTAGGGGAGGCATGACCATCAGTAAAGGTCCAGTCCTTGCTGCCAAACTTCTCCCCTGTCCTTCTCTTGTCCCTGTTTCTTCCTCCCTGTGGGAACTGGCGCTGCCCCCCAGCTGCCCTCACTGCCCTGGCATGGGAAGGAGCCCAGCCGCTGCTGGCTGAGAACTGCCCTCCTTTTCTGTAAGGGACAGGTCATTTTTATTGCTCCTTTGCCTGACATAAGAGGTGGCTCAGGGAAGCCTCACAGCTGTGTCATCAGCTCCAGAGCACTCCCCTAGCAGATCAGCCTCCCTCTGGGGCCAGCTCTAATGGCACCCAGAAGCCCATCCTCTCCATGTCATAGTGCAGCCTGAATCCCAGGCCACATTGTCTCCTCCCTGCAGATCCGTTCAGCTCTGCCTCCACTTCCCCAAGCACCCTTCCCATCACCCCAGAGGAATGCAAATCCAAGTGGCCAGGCAACTCTGGTGAGCAGGCCACACTCCCCCTGTGACCCTCGGGTGACAGCTCCTTACCAGTTAACCATCAGGACAGCATCATTCTCAGCAAAGAACGGGAGGTCCCCTCTTGCCTCCCACACAGCCAGGCAAATCCAGAGAAGGCACTGGGGCATTGCGGAGGAAGTGCCCCCGATTTCAGAGAGCAGGTGGCACCTGTCTCTGGGAGGTGGCAGAAGTGATGAACTGCCAGGACTGGAGCCCCCTGAGCTGCTGCTACTCACCCTCCAGCCACCTTAGGGCCAGCAGGGAGCCTGATGCCTGTGAGAGTGTGGTCACCCCCCTTCCTGGAGCCTCCCGGGCTAGAGACTAAGGGAGAACCTGTTCACCCACAGCTAAATCCTGAAATCCTGATTGCAGTGGCCAGCAAGGGGGCGGGTGAATGAGAGGCACAGATTGTGGTCCGGGATTAGTGAAACATTCGAATCTCATTTCCCCAGGAACAGCATCTGCCTGCAAAGGCTTGTCAGAGAACCGGGGCCAGAAGATTTACTTATAAAATGACCCTCCCATCCCCATCCTTTCCTTAACCCAAATAATCCAAATAAACACTTGCTGGACCTGAGCGGGGAGTGAAAAGGAGACTCTGGGTAAACTGCTCAGAGCCAGCTGCCGCAATTTAGGGCTGGCTCTGCAGGTAAATGAGTGTTAACTTCTCATTTGCAGGTGAATACACAATCATGACGGCTCATTTTCACCTGAAAAGGAAGATTGGCTACTTTGTCATCCAGACCTATCTTCCCTGCATAATGACCGTCATCCTATCACAGGTGTCTTTTTGGCTGAACCGAGAATCCGTCCCAGCCAGGACAGTTTTTGGTGAGTGTCCCCAAGCCAGGTCCCAAAGCTGGGATGTGGTGAGGGACCCTAGTGATTCTTGAAGCAACAGCAAGCACAGCCAGAAAATTTCCAGTGCTGCCTGTACTTGTGTGATCGGTTAAGAATTTAATGTTAAGGATTAGGATTTAGGATTTCTTTCTAAAGGAGGGTTTAAGGAATAACTCATGGTCTATTTGATAGTTATTTGCATTTTGAAAAGTCTTTTTCTGAGGTTCAAAATTACCAGCATGTATATATATGTGTGATGTGAGATTTTGTATACAGGTTGAGCATCCCTTATCCAGAATGCTCAGGACCAGAAGTGTTTTGGATTTGGGATTTAAAAAATTTTTTTAATATTTGTATTATACTGGTTGAGAACCCCTGATTAGAAAATCCAAAGATGAGCATTTCCTTTAAGCATCATATCGGGGCTCAAAAAGTTTTGAATTTTGGGGCATTTTGGGTTTTGGATTATTAGGTTAGGGATTTGAAACCTGTAGTATTTTCTCAGACCATATAAAGTACAAGTTTATAAGTTTCCTTTGAAATACGTGTGCCACTTTAACATTATCCACCAGGTTGCAATGTGACATAATAGTAAAAGATCAAACATATGTGACAAGAATCTAAAGCAACTTCCCTTTACATGTCCAAGTCCCAGAGTGGAGGCTTAGGTTTAGCTCAGAGGAGGGGGCGTGGATGAGTGTGCTGACTCTTACCTTGGGGCGTATTTAGAAGGGAAAACTAAATATGGTGGTTTTGCAGGTCCCTCATGTCTTTCTAAACTGTAAGAGCCATTTACACGTTGGCCCTTGCTGTGGCAGTTTCCTTTCCAAGGGAGGGAAAGTGAGCTTCTGTCTATTATCGCCTGATGCTGCCACAAAGAGTAGGCAGTGGAAGGCCCAGAGAGCCCCTGCCCTGCCATGGAGCCACCTGTTCCTCCTCACTAGCAAAGCCTGACTGAGCTTCAGGGTTGTGTGGGGAAGGTGTAAAGGAGGGTGGCTCCTGTGCAGGCTGTGTTCCCCAAATTAATGTCCCCAGTGAACTCTTTAGGGGAAATGTGGTAGGCTGGCAGGGAAAACGTTGTTTTTACAGACTGTTTCCTTTTGGATATTAAAGGCCAAAAAGACTCAAGAGACTGGTCTAACGTCAGGCAAAGCCCCCTGCCTCAGACCAGTGATTAACTGGATTTCTTAGAAAAATCAAGTCTTCTTCAGCATTAATTCACTGCAGGGTGCCTGCTCCTTGAACCCGTGGGAAGGTCTCTGAAGAACAGCATTGAATGGAAACCACTGGCTGCTGTAGCCCAGCAATATTATGCCCTTTTGGTGCCGTCCCGGTTTCCTAGGGCTGCTATGACAAAGTCCCACAGATCGGGGTCTTACGCAGCAGCAGCCTATTTGCCTATTTCCCCACAGCGCTGGAAGCTGGAGGCTGAGAGCAGGGTGCAGCGGGAGTGAGGACCAGCCTCTCGTGGTCACGTAACTAACTCCATGTGCGCATCTGTGTGCACGTTCTCCTTCTCGTAAGGCCCCCTGTCATACTGGATCAGGGCCCATGCTAATGACTGTCTGAACTTAGTTACTTCTGTAAGCACTGTATTGCCAGATCAGGCCCCAGTCTGCAGGACTGGAGACTAAGACTTGGACATAAGAATTTGGGAGGGGCACGAGTTGACTGACAGCAGGGACATCCCACCCACACACAGGGGCACACTCACAGGGACAGAACCGCCCAGAGGGGGAGGCGGGACAGCAACGCAAGCCATGGGGACGGAGGGCCTGCCCAGGGTCTGGGGATGGAGATGGGTTGTGTCAGTGACCAGCTGGCAAATGTGGGCACATAGCTAAACACTTTTAAAATCTTAAGGCTCCCCACCTGCCAAGGGGGAATAATGAACACTCATCTCCAATGTGGCTTATGTCACAGTCTTGACACTCAGTAGCTGCCTCCAGTCCTGAAGGAGCAGCCTCTCCAAGGGACCCAGCAGCATATGGCCTCGCACTGCAGCCTCCAGAGAACGACGCTGTGCCTTCTCTGAGGGGCACAATGCCCAGACTGAGGCTCACACAGGGCCCCTCTAGTCTACAGGGGGGCTAGTCTTTAGGACCGCAAGCCTATCTCCTCCGTTCACGGGGGTCCCAGCACTTACACAGTGCATGGTAGTTGGGAAGTGCTTGTGTGAGCAGGATAGCTCTTCTCTGCTAGATCCTGCCCTCCTCAGTTCATGCTCCAAAAGAAGGAGACAGTCAGGATAAATCAAGTAAGCAGCCTCTGAAATGTGAAAACAGTGAAGGTGAAGGTGCGGGCTGTGGTGAAATGACTCGGCCCTCTCATGTATCTGCCTGTCACTCCGGGGTGCTGCTCTGGGTCCCTGGTGCCGGCACTGATCCATTCCTTTCCTGCTCCACCCGCCTGGCCTGCAGGAGTCACCACAGTGCTGACCATGACCACGCTGAGCATCAGCGCCCGGAACTCTTTGCCCAAAGTGGCCTACGCCACCGCCATGGACTGGTTCATAGCTGTGTGCTACGCCTTTGTCTTCTCTGCGCTGATCGAGTTTGCCACGGTCAACTACTTCACCAAGAGGGGCTGGGCCTGGGATGGCAAGAAAGCCTTGGAAGCTGCTAAGATCAAGGTAACACCTGGTTTTACTTCCCCCACCCCCTGGCCCCAGAATCCCTGAAGGTTCTCGTTCTGTGTCCCACTGTGATACCAGGTGCTGGCCTGCCTACCTGCCACAAGGCTCCACGTCATCCTTCCCTCATGGTCAAGGGCCCTAGATCATCCTGCTCACTGACAGCCATGCCTCTCATTTATTTCCAATCACCCATTTCATTGGAGCCAAAGGTCTGACGTGATGTGAATGTTCTCGGGCTTGTTTGTGTTCCGGCCTATGATGTTTCAGACGTAAGTCCTGCCTCATTAGGAGTGACTGGCCCGGTCTGTCATTCTGCGCCATTCTGTTCATATACCACTCCACCAGGCATGTGTCTTCTTCAGGGTCGCGCTCAGGGATTGTGAAGAGGGCACTCAGCTCAGTGGGAGCAGCTGGTCAGAGACACACACCCAGCCCACTGACTGAGAGGTTTGACCCCTGTGCACCACACACATAAATTGCAGGAAGCCTCGCTCTGTTCAGAGGCGTTAGTCATTGAATGTTTAAAGGGTGATTTGTGCCTAAATCTTCGAACATTCAGAGAAAAACTGTTGGGGTGGCGCCTGTGGCTCAAGGAGTAGGGTGCCAGCCCCATATACCGGAGGTGGTGTGGGTTCAAAACTGGCCCTGGCCTCTCCCCCAAAAAAACTGCAGAGAAAAGCTGTTGTACAAGATTCCAAGCTGCATCATTTCCGTGGGGAGACGCGGGCAACATACACGGCTCAGAAAGGAGTGTGGCATGTGCAGCCTCTGATCATAGCACACATGGCAAAGACAGAGAAGAGCAGCTCAGAGCCATCAGGCAGACTTGAAGGTGAGGCTCCACCTGTGCTAGGAAATCAGCCTGACAGGCAACCTGGGAGGCAGTCAGTAAGTCTAGAATCAGGTTCTGACCCCAACCAGGGCCTGCAGTCTAGATGCCCTGTTCCACCCTCAGCCCCAGCTTGCTCTTAGGATTTCATTCTGCTGTTCCCTTTCCCAGGAAAAGTCAGAACTTCTGACTTGAACTGGCCCATGTGGCTCTTCCCACTTCCAGAAGCTAGGAATCCCCCCACTTGCAAGTGTACTTGCCAGGGTTGGAAGACCTGGCAGGGCTACTCTGGGCCCGCCACAGATGGAGGGAGCAGGAGCTGGAATAGCGGCCTTGACAGGTGGGAGCCATGGGCGTGAGTATGTTTTGGGAGCTGGGAGCATTTGTAGGGACAGGCCAACACAGATTGTGCAGACCAGCGAGCCAAGGGTGCTTGTCAGGGTAGAGGAGGGAGAACAGATTCTGGGGGTGGGGGGGACTTCCCAGCACCAGCCCTGTGTTGCTGGAAGGTGCCTGTATGCCAATCGCATGGGTCTCAGACGGTTGCACAGTGGTGGGCTGGAGATAGCCAGGTTTAATGTTAGGGAGCTGGGAGTCCCCGGCATTACCTGAGGTTGCTAGGCTCATGCCTGTGGGTCCCCGGGGAACATGAGCCCCGGGGTAAATGGAGAGACATAAAATGTTGTGGGTGTTGTTGACAGTGTCCCAGAATTGTCAGCCACTATGTGCTCCCTCAGTGGGCTGTGGCCACAGGTCTGAATGGAGACCTGAGGGAGGAGGCTGGCAGTGACACACGACGTCTAACCCCACACGAGCAACCACCTTCCAGAATAAGCAGCATGCCTCAGTCAGGCAGGTGGAAGGGCAAGGCTGCATGTCACTCCCTGGAAGGTCCATATGCTGGGGGTTCCAGCCCTGCTGTCAGAGAGGCTGTGTGCGGCAGAACCATCCGGGCTTCCATGGGCATTCAGGCAGCCACACTGGGTGCAGACACTGGCTGTGAGCGTGAGTGAGCAAGGCTGCCGTTAGCCTGCACGCGTGAACTGATATGTGGAAGCAGAGAGAGCGTGAAACAAGGCAGCATCCCCCACTGTTCCATGTCGGAAGCTTCAGCAACAAATTCTGCAGCAGAGTTTGGGGGCTGGGGCAGCTTTTAAGGGTGAATACTTGGGGATGCAGAAAGTAAAATTGGAAAGGCAAAGTGACTTGAGCAGAGGAAGACATTGACCTGTGATGCAGGCCTGGCAGAGCCTCGGCCCATCCACCAGGGAGCTCGAGACAAATGTCCTGGGTGGCGCCCTATGCCAAGGGAAGTAGCCAGGACTTTAGACTCCTGCCTGGCTGGCCTCCAGACATGGGGGCTCCCCCAGAAGGATGTTACTGGGGTCAGGTCGCCCTCTACAGCGAGGCTGCCCCAAAGGAGCTGATACCTGACCCCATTGTCACTATGGGCATCCAGGGACACATCACCATCGTGAGTATGTTGAGCTCTGCCTGGTGCTTCTCCTGCTGCTCATCCCTCCCCAGTACAGTACAGACACAGCGGAGCAGGGTCTTCTAAAGTGCTGTCTCTCCCTGGCTCCTATCAGTGATGAGAACCATTCAGAGTTGATGGTCATGTTCCCTGGCCTGGTGGACCAGCTGGACGCTCCCACAATGGGGGGGTTTCAAAGTGCCACCTTGTAGGTGGGGTATGGCCTGCATCCTTCAGGGACCCTCAGGATATCCCAGGTGGCCCTTATGTCCTGCACCTGCCTGGCACTTACCTGCCCTCTGCTTGATTTTTGTGTGTGTGTGGTTTTTTTGAAGTTTTTGGCTGGGGCTGGGTTTGAACCTGCCACCTCTGGCATATGGAGTTGGCGCCCTACTCCTTTGAGCCACAGGCGCTGCCTGTGCCTTTTGTCTTTTACATTTTTTTTTTTTTTGAGACAGAGTCTCACTTGGTCACTCTTGGTAGAGTGAGGTGGCATCACAGCTCACAGCATCCTCAAACTCTTGGGTTCAAGTAATCCTCTTGCCTCAGCCTCCCAAGTAGCTGGGACTACAGGTGCCCTCCACAACACATGGCTATTTTTTAGAGACGGGATCTCCTGCTGGCTCAGGCTGATCTCAAACTTGTGAGCTTAGGCAATCCACCTGCCTCGGCCTCCCAAGTGCTGGGATTACAGGCGTGAGCCACTGCACCCACCCATCTTTTACATATTTTTAGTGGTTGATACCTTTTCTTTATTATTCTGTATTTCCTAAATTTTATTTAATGAGATATTACTTTTGTGATGGAAAATAATTTTTCCCAATATTTTATGACAGAAATTTCAAACATACAGCATTGTTGAAAGAATGTTACAATAAAAACCTGCCTGCATTTAACTGCGTTCGTGTCAACCTCATCTACCCATCTGTCATCTCTCCCTACATTCCTCCATCCCTACACCCATCTACAGTTTAGCAATCAACATTATTTGTGATGCATTTCAAATAAGTGTCAGATGACAGTTCATTTCCCAATAAATACGTCAGTCAGCCTGTATAAAGGGTACCTTTGCTGAGTATTGGCAAACACATCCTCCTGTGTACCACAAATCCTGTCACGACAGAGAACAGTCTCTACACAGTTCACCTCCTCCCAGGCCCCTCTTGTGCCCCTCTCCAGGTGTGTCCACTGTTGCAATTTTTCCCACCGTAAATCATCTTGCCTGTGTTAGAATTTTATATTTGAAGAAAATGAAATATATATTGTCTCATAAAAATATTTACAAGGATGTTCAGTCTTCCATTTGATTCCACAATCCTATTACTTGGCATCTACCCCAGAAGGAAAAAACATACTTTTATCATAAGGACATTTGCACCGTATTGTTTAATCTCAGCTCAATTTACAATCACCAAGATGTGGAAATAACCCAAGTGCCCATTAACTCATGAATAGATTAATAAACTGTGATATATGTATAACCCAGAATACTTTTCAGCCATAAAAATGAGGGAGACTCTACATCTTTTGTGTTACCCTGGATGGAGTTGAAGAACATTCTCCTTAGTCCAATATCAAAAGAATGGAAAAGCTAGTATCCAGCATACTCAGTATTAATATGAAGCCAGCAGACGATCTAATGCATGCCCACACGAGAGAAAAACTCAATTCCGTTCAAGCTGGGGGAAGTGGGACAGAGACTGGGCAGAGGAGGGGGAGGTTGGACTGTGAACTCCCACCTGCCAGGCACAATGTGGGGGTACAAGGCACAGCTCCTGGGGGAGGGCACAGCTACAATAGGGACCTCGCCGAACACACACAATTGTTTGTACCTCCATATTAATCTGAAGTTTTAAGTTTTAAAAAAGAATGTTCACAGCCGCTTAATTGGAAAGATCAGTAGGAGAGCAAGAAAAGGAGGACGTGTCCAGGCAGGAGAGAAGGAGTGAAGCTCTGTGGTGAGCCACAGCGTAGGTGGTCCTCAAAAGCGTGAGGCTGCGTGAAGGACGTCTCCCCCGGGAGAACTGGTGATTCTTAGCGCCCCCTTTTTCCCTTCTTGCTGGGCCATTCCTTCGGGCTGTCCTTGTATCCACATGTCTTACTGTCTCCCGGAGGTAGAGAAACGATGGCTGCCCTGCAGTGTGAGAGAAACCCTAACTCGGTTTGCGTTAGATTCTCAGGAAATGCCAAGCATTAATATCAATAATGGCTCTCACGTACGCGCTCGGTTCTGTCTGCTACTGTCTGGGGTTACAGACCGAGAAGGTGGAGGCTTCTGCAAGGGAAGGGTGTCTCCGCCTGTCTTGAGAGATGCACCTTTAGAACGCCAGAGGGCGCTCACAGGTGCCTGCAGACCGCATGTCCTTAACAGTCTTTATTATTTTGTTCAGAAAAAGCGTGAACTCATCCTGAAAAAGTCAGCAAATGCTTTCACGACTGGGAAGATGACCCACCCCCCGAACATCCCAAAGGAGCAGACCCCAGCAGGGACCTCGAATGCGTCTTCAATCTCAGTGAAACCTCCCGAGGAGAAGCCTTCCGAAAGCAAAAAGACTTACAACAGCATCAGCAAGATCGACAAAATGTCCCGAATCGTGTTTCCAGTCTTGTTTGGCACTTTCAACTTGGTTTACTGGGCGACATATTTGAACAGGGAGCCGGTGATTAAAGGAGCTGCCTCTCCAAAGTGACCGACCGTGCGCCCCGACTCCGTGAGAGCCCCGCTCCTCGCCCTTGTACCTGGAGGGTGGAGCTCGGAGGGCCTCTCTCCCCTTTTGGGCACTCTCTTTCAGGAAATTTTTGCATGTTTAATAATATGTACAATTAATATTGCCTCGATGTTTCTATATGTTACTTCAGATGTTTCAAAATGTCACCTTGGTAAACAAAGCAAACAACTTTCTAGAAAAACAGGAGACAACGGCTGACACTCGGTATCTTTCACTGAGAGTTTACAAACAAGATAAGTCTATTTTTAATGGCTCCAAGTGTTATCTAATGAGGTGTTTTTTATACTTCCAGTGTCATTTCATACAAAATTTCCCAGAAAAAAAATATTTTGGGAATGCTCCACGGTTATTACTTGAGCAACTATTGCAAGAAGCAAAGGTCACAAAGAGCACATTTTTCATTCTGAGGGAACTTGAACATTTCTGTACAAAGTGAATTGCCTTTGATAATTCTTACTGTTCTGAAGTAGAACAGTGCTGCATGACCTCACGTGAAGAAATAGAATAGACAAACATTTATACAGACACACTGAATAACAAATACTCACACATAGTATGTTTCCCTAGGGAAAAGTTTAACTACTTGAAAATTCTTTTTTTTTTTGGAAAAGAAACTTATTTCCCATCCCACCCCACTCTTCCCACTAACCGAGAAAGAAAAGGTGATGTGAAAATGCGAAGGTGTTTGATGGCACTGGGCCTCTGCGCTCCCTGTCCTTGGAACACTGACCGCTCTCCCTGCAGCCGGCTGTAGTGCTTCAGTGGTGAGACGTTGTAAGTTACTTTTCATTTTCTTTCCTTATATGTATTTCACGGTTGACTTATGGCTCTGTTAGCTTTTGTATATGAATCTTAAATGTTCATTAAAAAATAAAAAAATGAACTGATCTTGTGGGCTGATGTCACTTTTTTTTTAAATTTCACATTTTGGTGGACTTACCTCCTAGAAATGACATGAAGCAAACCCATCATGAAATTGCTTTGGGGAAAAAAAATACAACACAAAACAAAAATCGTACTTGGCAGCTCCCTTCAAGTCCAGCCTAATTCCGTAGAGTGATAGAGAGAAAATGTATTTAAAACATAGTGAGAGTGTTAGCGGCCTCTGATTAGAGGTTTTTCCAAGTTCTTGATCACTGGGAGAAGAATTTCAGGATGCACTATGTATGCAAGCCAAGCTAGTGATGTTTTTGTTTTGTTTTTTGTCTTTTTTACTGAAAACAGAAGTACATTCTCTCAAGAGAAAGAGAGAGGGTGGGATGGGAAAGCAGCTCACTGGAAGAAAGTGGGTTTTGGTCTTCTGAAGTCTTACTCATTGAGGGGAGGAATATTCAAGGCTAAAGCATTGACTTTTACTAACATTTGTGTGGGATTCCCATTTTCATATTTTGGATGGCTGTTTCAGAACTGTCAAGACAATTTCAAGGGCAGAGAAATTTTAAAACGACAATGTAAATGACACCATAACTAGCCAAGTATGTGTCAGGTGTTGAAGGGAGCTGACAAGCCAGTTGAAGTTGGATTTTGTCTGCAATTATCAGCCCCTCTAGTAAGATTATTTGAAGATTATTTTAACAGCCATACCCAATCTTCAAGCCTGTGCGTCTGGTCTCAGCCCGGTCTCCTACTCTAATGAGCGTAAAAAGGTAAAACGTGACATTCTTTTCCATCTTATATAACTCGGGTACAGTGCCACTGGGTCTCCACTTTACAGAGGATGTTTCTGGGGCGGGTGTTTGCTGTAGGCAGGGTCTTTGAATATGCAAAGACTCCATTATCCCTTCTGTACCTGCTTACCCACTCTCAGAAATGGCAGGGTGAGGGTGAGGAGGAAAGGTCAGGAGGAAAGCTGCTTAAGGGCTCACATAAGAAATGCTTCCCTGGTACAAAGGATGATATATTTTAGAATAATGTGTGTGCTTTCTATTTCACCTCAGCATAAAACCCACCAAAACAAAAAATAAACTTAAGTCTCAATGTTTCCACTTACTATTTAGGTATTTTTCTCTTATACAGTCCAAAGTTTAGCTTTGCACTATCATTTGAAGAAAAACGTATAGCCAGTTGTGTCCAAAAGGCTGAATATATAAACATCCACATTGAGCACCTCAAATCTGATGGAAGATGGTGCCCTCCACATTGGATCGTAGTGATTTCCTGGACAGGTCTAGCCTTTGTTGTGGAAAACACCCAGTAAGCTCTGGTTTGAAGATTCACCTTCTACGTGTATATGCTGCTGAACCTCAAAGCTGGTGACTGGTGAGAGGGGTGTTAGTTTTCTGCTCTCTGATTTTGTGTTGTAGATATGTCAACGCTTGTTATGTTTAATGAGAACATGATAGAGAATCACCTTGGGGAAATGATAGCAAGGCAAGAAACTAACATTTCTGAAAATAGTTGTAAATTACAGAGCCCTACTTTTGGAACCAGGATACTTATCTACTTATTTGTGAGAAGGATAGAGAAGGTTATTAATGTGCCTGCAAATGAGAAGTCTGGCAGACTCCCACCTCAAAGTACCAGCGTCCTGCTTCTGAGCAGAGATACAGAGCCTTAAAGGGGATGATTCTGATTGATCCCATCTTTGGCTAAGATGCTATCATCACATCTGCCTAGACGATTCCTTGAGCCAAATCCTGTAGCACAAAGCACAAAGGACACTCTCTTGCTTCTCCTGACCATTGGCCAGAGGCAGGGATGTAGGTTTTAGTTCTCAGAAAGGATAAGGGGTCTTTGCAGAGCGAGAGCACACTTTTACCTTTTTTTCCCAGACCATTTTCTCTGTTACATACTCTCCACTGTAGATTTTATCGCTATCACACCAGAGTACACCCCTCTGGAGGGGCCAGCCAGAGGTGATCTGAAGTATCTGCTTGAGAAAAAAAAAATGAGAATGTTGATATTTTTGCCAATCACTTTTGGGTATTGGGTCTGTCTGTAGGATAGAGGGGCAACTCCTTGGTGAGACCTATGTCTCGTCTGTTCATCTGTCTCACTGTTGGGCGTGTCATCTTAAACCTTGTTTGGGACAAGTATTTCTAGACATGTTCTCGGAATTTGCAGAAGCCGGTCTCTTGGGTCGCCTGCAGAGTACAGCTACTAACTGCACACTCAGAGGCCCCATGTTCCTCTCCTGACCAGCGCTGTATTAAGCATTGGGTGCCCTTGTCAGGCAACACAGCTGTGTTTATTGCGTACGCCCTTTCATCTTATAATCTGTACCTTCCTCTAAAACACTGCCCCATCAGTAGCTTGATGATAACATCTCTCCTCCTCTCATAGTTTAAAAGTATATTTAAACATTTATCCTTTGACATCACCACATTAGAAAGAGAAAATTCTAATGCATCAGTAATCAGAATTGCTTCTGTACTTTTCCAGGAATCTAACATCTCAGAGTGTGTCCAAGGCTCAAGTGCTTCTGCAGTAACTATCAAAGTGTAAAACAGAACAGCAAAAACCCTCTGTTCGAGATTGACAAGGAGTTTGTGAATCCTCAGACTTACTTGTCATGTTAATTAATACCTTAGAAATGATGCTTTTTGTGTCTCATGGGACAAATTATGGGAACAGGTACAGCACATGAGTATTCTCTACTTTGCAGAGAGGGTTATCTGAACCCAAAGAGGTTAATCCATCAGCTCCAAATCATCTCAGAAACGAGGAGAAAATGCAGGCCTATATCCCAGTTTCTAACTCACAGTTCACAACATCATGCAAGCGCTTCCAGACAGAAGTTGATTTAGAATAAAATTATAACCTAAAATGGAAAATCTTGCTTCAAGCTCTGGTTGAATGATTGCCTATTAAGAATGCCCTAGGGAGAATTATTTTTTTTGCACTGAAAACATGACCTTTAAGTCTGGCCTTTCTTATATAAAATCTGTGCTTCTGTGATTTTAGAAACCTATCTTAATGGAATGGACCTGTGTTAGGGTAGCACTGTCCCCTCTTCACCCTCCGGGGAGGGTAGAGAAAGTACTGACTGACTGGAGCCAACGCTCTTGATGTGATTGCTCCTGCCAACCCCGTGTGAATGATTATAGTGAGTATGTCAGAAAGGGACTGCCGTAGGGGAGGCATCGTTGACTGTGACACTGAGTCTTCAATCAACATTAGCCTGCATTGTAAGAACTAGCTTCGAATCAAAAAGAACCTTTTCTCTGGAAAATTGGAAATGCCACAATTTGCTCAGTGAAAACAGTATTTTAAATATTTTTAAATTAGCCTTAATGTCTTTTTACAATAGCAGCACATCTGGAATAATCAATGCCATGAGCAAATATGGTGAGTGTTTGAATATGAATTACTCTGATCACTGCAATTACTTGCCAGTTTTGCAGTGATACAAGATGATTCTTTTGAAGTGTGCAAAAAGGTTCATCTCATCAGAGGTTTGTGTGATTATCTGTTTGTCACTGTCATTTTCAATAAGACTATCTCAACCCTAAATACAAATGCTCTGTAGCCAATTTTGAAACAAGCATGGGTTCTTAACAGAAAGGTGTGATTCAAAAAAATATTTACTGGCTCGGCGCCTGTTGCTCAACAGGCTAAAGTGTCAGCCACGTACACCTGAGTTGGCGGGTTCAAATCCAGCCCAGGCCCGCCAAACAACAATGACAGCTGCAACCAAAAAATGGCCGGGCGTTGTGGCAGGCGCCTGTGGTCCCAGCTACTTGAGAGGCGGAGGCAGGAGACTCGCTTGAGCCCAGGAGTTGGAGGTTGCTGCAAGCTGTGATGCCATGGCATTCTACCCAGGGTGACAGCTTGATGCTCTGTCTCAAGAAAAAAGAAAAACAAAAAAATATTTACTGTTTGGAATTTTTCTAATATAAAAGCCTGAAGAATTATTCAGAGTAAAAGTCTGAAGAAATGAATTTACTTAGCTTTTCTAAGTTCAAAGTGAAAAGTAAATAAAACCAAGGATCACATGCTTTATTTTATAAGAGCTTAGAATGGAAAATTCAAAATGATCCGTAATTGACCCTATATACTAATTTAAGCCCAATTTGTTCTCCATTCTTCATGTCACCACCATTGTCTCCCTTGCTGCCAGGATTACTCAGGGCAGTGACAGGCGCTCCGTGAATGTGAACTGATGGAGGGAATGAATATTGGATTGCAAGTTGGTGATTGCATTCTACCCAAAGGAAATATATTTTTAAGAATTTATAAAATAAAAACATCGTATTTAATTTATCCATAGTTGACCTAACTACGCTGGGAACACAGTCCAACACAGTGACAGTTGTCTGGGCTTGAGTGACAGGCTGATCCTTTAGGTATGAAAACTATGTAAATTTACTTGGTTAAATCTCAAATCCAGATGTGAGACTCCCATTAAGATGGACTGAGGTCCTTAGTAAATCCTCTCCCCTCCATAAGCAATGAAAACACTAGCAAGATCATAAAAAAGCAAGCATTTCATACCCTATTTCTATAAAACATAAACAAATAAAAGTTAGTTGGGCATGGTGGTACATGACTGCGGTTTTAGTTACTCAGGAGGCTGAGGTTGTAGAATCATTGGTGCCCAGGAGTTCGAGGTTGCAGTGAGCTACGATCATACCATTGCACTCCAGCCTGAGCACGAGAGTGAGAACCTGTCTCAAAAATAAACAAGTAAACATTTCAGAACCCTGGGATTATAACCAAGAGCATACAGCAAATTAAAACTGTTTATTGAAGAAAAACTACTGAACTCCAGTAAGAATAGTGAGAGCTCTGCCAGGTGAACTTGGAGAGATTCTTATCTCCTCAGTGGCTTCTCGGCCTGGAATCATGAAGACCAGAGAGGGACTATTTGATTTGAAATGCTACAAAGTACCCCAACTTCAGGGTTCTGTCCTTATTTGACCTGACTTAGAGTTTCCTGGGAAAATTTTCTTTCAAGGGCATTGTCAATAACAGCAATTAGTGTCAGTCAAGGAAGATGCCACTTCCCAAGACAGTAATACCAGTTGGTACAAGAATGAGAACAGTTAAGGAAGATCTACGAAATCAGGTTTAGTTCATGATGGGCAAGGAAAATTTCTGACCTGGTCCTGAGGATCTAGAAGCCTGTGTGTGCATTCAGGGCATGTGAGCTATCAAGAAAGCAGAGGGAGTCCTAGTTACCTACCTGTCCCTGGCTGACCTTGCGGCCCTGTGAGAGGAGAAAATGAAAGATCAGACTTTCCACCTGTTTCGTAGAAGGTAGGTAGGCTGATCTCTCTGTCAGGAGCTTCAATACAGGGCAAAACCGCAGTGGAGCCATCCCTGGGGGCTCATGGAGACCACCAAGATGGAAGTGGGCAGGAGGTGCCTCTCACAGGGCAAAGTCATTACAACCCTGCCCACTAGCTGAGAGTTAGCAGGTGGGCCGAGGTAAGCCCATTAGTGGGGATAAATCCTTCCAACTCCTGATCAGCAGTTTAGACTAGGGAAGGTAAGATATGAGACCTGCTTCCCTCCTCCCCTTTTCTAAATATACATTATCAGTCCATTCCAGACATTCTTGTATCCTGTGTTCCAGATTACCCCACCTTCCTGGAGTAGGGCTTTCCCTCTATTCCTATATATTTTTAAGCTTAGTAAAAGACCCCTTAGAGACTGGATAGCAAACTTTAGGCATTAAGTTGGTGTACAGTCTTGTTATTTCCCCAGTCAACTCCTAACTCAGGTCGGGGCCTACAGTGAACCCCAGCACTGCTCAACATTAAAGGTGTGCCCTAAACCACACACAGATCCCACGCAAGGCTAGAAAACTTACTGCCGTGAAGCATCTAAAGAAGTATTGTGACTAATCATGTGCTCCCCTCTAAGCTATGCTGACACAGAGGGGCCACTAGGAAGCCAGGATTAAAAGCAAAAGAGACTGAAACAAAGACTTCAGTGTAGGGAGAGCAAGTGCTGCCAGACCAGGAGGGTCATTAGAGAAATAAGCAAAACTTACCCTCAACAATAGGAAGAAATTCAACAAGAAAAAGTGTGGGCGGCTCGGCGCCTATGGCTAAACGGGCTAAGGCGCCAGCCATGTACACCTGAGCTGGCGGGTTCAAATCCAGCCCGGGCCCACCAAACAACAATGACGGCTGCAACCAAAAAATGGCGGGCATTGTGGCAGACGCCTGTAGTCCCAGCTACTTGGGAGGTGGAGGCAGGAGACTCACTTGAACCCAGGAATTGGAGGTTGCTGTGAGCTGTGATGCCACAGCACTCTATCCAGGCTGAAAGCTTGAGGCTCTATCTCAAAAAAAAAAAAAAAGAAAGAAAGAAAGAAAAAGTGTGGGGAGCAGGATGATCAGATTTCAAAAGTATTAAAATATGTGTATGTCTACTATTTCCAGTTTTCAACAAATATTAGGAAATGTGGATCAGATTTCAAAGATATTAAAATATATGTATGTCTAATATTTCCAAATTTCAGTGAATACTAAGAAATGTGTAAAAAAAAATAAGTAGGGGATTGCAGCCTCTACACAGCAAATAAAACAGTCTAAAGAAACTGGCCTTGAGATATCCAGATGTTGGAATTAGTAGGTAGACTTGACAGGCATGGTGGCTCACATTGTGATCCCAGCACTCTGGGAGGCCGAGGCAGGTGGATTGCCTGAACTCACTAGTCCCAGACCAGCTTGAGCAAGAGGGAGACTTCGTCTCTACTAAAAATAGAAAAAGTAGCCAGGCGTTGTGATAGGTACCTGTAGTCCCAGCTACATGGGAGGCTGAGGCAGGAGGCTCACTTGAACCCAAGAGTTTTTTAACTTTTGTTGTTGTTGTTGTTTTGAGACAAACTCTCACTCTGTCACCCTGGATAGAATGCAATGGCATCATAGCTTGTAGCAACATCAAACTCTTGGGCTCAAGTGATCCTCTTGCCTCAGCCTCCCAGGTAGCTGGGACTACAGGAGCTATTTTTAAAGACCAGGTCTCACTCTTGCTCAGGATGGTCTTGAACTCCCAAGCTCAGAGAGTCCTCCTGCCTTAGCCTCCCAGAGTGCTGGGATTACAGGCATGAGCCACTGCGCCCTCTACAGAGGGTGACAAAGTGAGACTCTGTCTCAAAAAAAAAAAAAAAAAAGAAAAAAGAAATGACATTAGGTGGTAACCTAAATTCACACACAGAGAGAAAGAACATTAGAAAAGGAAATTGCATATGTAAATATAATAGAAAATGTAAATATAGTGCTTTCTCTTAACAGGTTCTAAAGAAAAATAGCATGAAATAATAATTACAGGCTCAGTGTTTGTAGCTCAGGGCCTAGGGTGCCAGCCACATACACTGGAGCAGCCTGAGCCTGCCGAACAACAATGACAACCACAACAAAAGAATAGCTGGGTGTTGTGGCGGGCGCCTGTAGTCTATGTGTCTTGGGAGGCTGAGGCAAGAGAATCACTTAAGCCTAAGAGTTGGAGGTTGCTGTGAGCTGTTAGGCCACAGCACTCTAACCAGGGTGACAGCTTGAGACTGTCTCAAAAAAAAAAAAGAAAGAAAGAAAGAAATGTATTATTGAGTTTATAAGCATTAATTTGTATGATAATAATATCACAAGGGAAGGAGGACATGGCATTATATTGGAAGAAAATTTCCACATACTATTGAAATTAAGTTAGTAATAATCTGAACTAAATTGTGTTAAGGGAACACGCATAATTAATCCCCAGAATAGCTGCTAATAAGCCAAAGTGGTAAGCCAACAAAAGAATTAAAATGGTGTGTTAGAACATAGCTAATACAAAAGAAGATAGAAAATGTGTAACACAGGGATGAGCAGGATATAAAATACACAGCAAGCAAATTGTAGAATGGCAAGCTATAAATCCAATCATATCAATAATTACATTAAATGAAAATGTATGTGATTAAAGTATTAAGTAGTTCAATCAATAGGCAGAGAATGTCAGATTGGATTAAGAAACAAAGACTCAGTTATATTCTGTCAAAAAGGATTCATTTTAGATTCAATGATACAAATAGATTGAAAATAAAAGGATAGAAAAAAAACTACCATGCAGACATAACCAAAAGAATGCTAGGATGGATATATCAACATAAGAAAAAATAATTTTAATACAAAATATATTACTAAAGACAAAGAGGGACATTTCAAAATGATAGATGTCAATTTTTGTAGAAGATATAACAATTAAAAACTGCTATGCACCTACCAACAGAGCCTCGAATATATGTAGCAAAACCTCACAGAATTGAAGGGGAAATATGCAGTACAACAATAGTTATATATCGAATATTTCAACACTCCACTCTCAATAATTGGTGAAACAACCATTCATTGTTGTTTAGCTGGCCCAGGCTGGGTTCGAACCCACCAGCCTGACACCGTAACCACTGTGCTATGGGTGCCGAGCCCAAGAGAATTAACCTTAAACTCCAACATTCCCTGATTCTATTTTTAAATCATTTTTCCAACATAGAACATTACATGCACATAATAATGTATAATTGAGAATATTCTTTCCTCTCAAATGCACATGGAAAAGCTGCAAAATTAGGCACATACTAGGTCACTTACCAACATTAAAAATATCAGTATACTGTCTTGGCGCCTGTGGCTCAATGGGCTAAGGCGCCAGCCAAGTACACCTGAGCTGGTGGGTTCGAATCCAGCCCGGCCCGCCAAACAACAATGACGACTGCACCCAAAAAATGGCTGGGCGCCTGTAGTCCCAGCTACTTGGGAGGCGGAGGCAAGAGACTCACTTGAGCCCAGGAAAGGGAGGTTGCTGTGAGATGTGATGCCACGGCACCCTATCCAGGGTGACAGCTTGAGGCTCTGTCTCAAAAAAAAAAAAATCAGTATACATAATGTAGAAATTTTATAAAATAACACTGATTGTAAGTGACAATACCATAATTTTAAAAAAAAACTCTAAATGTTCCCTTACAACTAGGGATTAAAAATTATTCCATTAAATAACATAAGGATAAAAGGGAGATGTAAAAATTCTGTGAAATTTTCAAAAACCAAACACAATTTAATATGACACATAAAAATTTACGATATGGAAGAAGTCATTGTCCAATATAACATTGTAGAGCTTTTCCATTTCTTTCAGTAGAATTTTATAGCTTCAAGTCTTATGTTTTAGTTTTTAATGGATTTTGAGTACATT
>CAUYON010202177.1:0-26587 GCA_963573935.1 Arctocebus calabarensis
TCACCCTGGATAGAGTGCCCTGGCATCACAGCTCACAGCAACCTCCAATTCCTGGGCTCAAGCGAGTCTCTTGCCTCTGCCTCCCAAGTAGCTGGGACCACAGGCGCCCGCCACAACGCCCGGCCATTTTTTGGTTGCAACTGTCATTGTTGTTTGGCGGTTCTGGGCTGGATTCGAACCTGCCAGCTCAGGTGTACATGGCTGGCGCCTTAGCCCGCTGAGCCACAGGCGCCGAGCCAATTGTATAGACTTGTGAGGTACAATGTACATTGCTACATGTGTATACATTACAGAATGATGAAAATCACTGCCTTATGTTTTAAAAGGGCCCTCTGGCTGTAGGTTGGAGAATACAGACTCTTGATCAAAAAGACAGAAGCGATAGGCTTGGCGCCTGTGGCTCAGCGGGCTAAGGCGCCAGCCATGTAAACCTGAGCTGGTGGGTTCGAATCCAGCCTGGGCCCGCCAAACAACAATGACAGCTGCAACCCAAACAAAAACAGCTGGGCCTTGTGGCGGGCACCTGTAGTCCCAGCTACTTGGGAGGCAGAGGCAGAAGACTCGCTTGAGCCCAAGAATTGGAGGTTGCTGTGAGCTGTGATGCCACGACACTCTACCCAGGGCGACAGCTTGAGGCTCTGTCTCAAAAAAAAATAAAAAATAAAAAATAAAAAATAAAATAAAATAAAAAGAGTAAGAAGGTAACATTAAAAAAAAAACAAACAAGACAGCAGCGATAAACCTTGGGAGCCTGCTGCAACTTTTCAGGCAAGAGATAACACAAAAGGTGGTAGCTTTGTTTTGACCATAGCATTAAGCTCTTTATTTGCCTTATCTCATTAACAAACATCTTCAGGGCTTAGAAAACTCCCTTCCCCTGGAGATAACCCATTCCTTTATTCCTTTTATATTCCTTTTATATTCACAGTGTTGGTCAAATCTCTTTAGCTACACATTTGCAAAGAGGCACCTTGTGAATGGGCTTTATCAGCTAAGGTATCCCATAGGGAGATGAATAACAGAAATTCCTCCAGAGCCGCCTCAGATGAGAAATTCCAATTGAGAGATTAAAAGCTCTAGGTAGCTGGTGATCCAGAAGGCTGAGGTTAGGGTGGGGTTGAATGGAAAGTTCTAATAATAACAGCTGGTGGTCTGGAATACTTACTCCATGCCAGACGCTGTGTTCAGCACTTTTAATACATTTTTAACAGTCGAGGTGTGAATTATGATCATTCTCATTTCAATCTACCACCTCTGGCTTCAGAGACAGTAGTCTTCACCACTACGGCTATACCAATTCCCTTTTTATTGCAAAAGACGGTTGAAAGAGTTGTCATTGAACAAATTGATTTTCTTTCCTTCCCAACAAAATTGACCCCAAATTGCCAGTTTTTCTGAAATCATGATGGAAAAGGACACCAATCCAAATGGCAACCTGGGGCTTAAGGACAGGGTGACTGACTGGTCCTGGTTTGCTGGGGACCTTCCCCGCTTTAGCACTGAGAGTCCCAGGCAAACTGGAATGATCAGTCACCCTAGTCAAAGACGATGGTCAGTGTCCATGTGAAATGTTTCCATCTGTGATCTGGGTTGAGTGATAAACTCTCAACTGATTCCAGGATGATGAAGTTATCTATGATGGGTTTTCCTTTAGTTTCTGCCTTGCTCAGTCTTAGGACAAGCTATTTAGTTAAGATTTAGGACAAGCTGTTTAGGTAACGTATATTGGAGGAAAAACCATAGTGACTTGTACCATCAATCAGCTGACATTTGAAGACACGTTAACAAATAAGTGCACCTTTCTTAAGAGGACAGGAGGAGATTCTTCAACGTTTCCTCAATACCTCAATAATAACTATCGGCTTTAGGATCCTGGAAGCATTTCTTCTCTCCTGTACATGGAACCATGTCTCTTGGAAACCCAGTAGGTTTCCCTGACTCTATTGCTATGGGTCTCATTTCTTTTCCTTTTTTTTTTTAATGGGTCTCATTTAATGTCATGTCCTTTGTTGTTTGGACCAGGTCACCAGCTTCTAAATGCTCTGAGGCAGGGGTGTCCAACCTATGACTGGCTGGCCACATGCCGATTTTGTGAAGACTTTATTTGCTTATCTGTGGTGTTGGATATCACAAAAAAGTATGCAGAAACCTTTTCTTTCTTTCTTTCTTTTTTGATCATCAGCTTTCATTAGTGCTTGTGTGTTTAATGTGTGGTCCAAGACAACTCTGCTTCTTCCAATGTGCAGCAGAGAAAAAAATGGTTGGCCATGCCTGTCTAGAGTCTAGTGCCTTCAAAAGCTCATTCCTTTGGGCAGCGCCTGTGGCTCAGTGAGTAGGGCTTAGCCCCATATACCAAGGGTGGTGGGTTTGAACTCAGCCCTGGCCAAACTGTAACCAAAAATAGCCAGGCGTTGTGGTGGGCCCCTGTAGTCCCAGCTACTCGGAGGAGTTGGAGGTTGCTGGGAGCTGTGATGCCATGGCACTCTACCTTGGGTGATAAAGTGAGAGTCTGTCTCTACAATTAAAAAAAAAAAGAAAGAAAGCTCATTGCTTTAATTCTCCTCACTTGCTAAGTAGAGCATCAAAGAGAACCATGAAATGCATCTGATCTCTGCCAGCTTCTGACAAAGACCCTGAGCAGTATGTATGACCACATCCAGGCAGTCTAACTTCAGAGATAGCCAGATCAAGCACTATGGATAAGAACAGTGACATTCAGAGATATAAGAGGTCCATGCTTGCAGATAAAAATAAGGAAAGATTTCAATTCCATGTGTACAATTAAACAAAAAGAAAAGATTTCAACAAACCCTGTGCTATACAAAACCTCTTCTCTTTTCCTCTCCTCTCCTCTTCCCCTCCCCCTTCTCTTCTCTTTTCTTTTCTTGACAGAGTTTCACTTTGTTGCCCTGGGTAGAATACCTCGGAGGCATTATAGCTCACAGCAACCTCAAACCCTTGGGCTCAGGTGATCCTCTTGCCTCAGCTTTTCATTTTTAGTAGAGACAGGGTCTCACTCTTGCAAAGGCTGATCTCCAACTCCTGAGCTCAAGCAATCCACCTACCTCGGCCTCCCAGAGTGCTAGGATTATAGGCACGAGCTACTGCACCTGGGCCACCTTCCCTTCCCTTCCCTTCCCTTTCAACAAGGTCTTATTCTGTTGCCTAGGCTAGAGTGTCATGGCATCATCCTAGCCTATAGCAACCTCAAACTTCTAGACTCAAATGATCCTCTAGCCTCAGCCTCCTGAGGGGCTGGGACTATGGGCACATGCCACCATGCCTGGCTCATTTGTCTACTTTTTGCAGAGACAGAGTCTTGTTCTTGCTCAGGCTGATCTTGAACTCCTGGCCTCAACCATCTTCCCTCCTTGCCCTTCAAAACTGCTAGATTACAGGCATGAGCCACATAACTTTTCTTCCCTAATTTCTATTTATTTAACAGTGCTTGGAGTTGTTGATTTGTCTTCATTCTTCACCCACTGTCCTGGCTCTGATCACCTCCTACTCTTACCTAAATTTCTACAGGAGCCTTCTACTACTGGTCAGCTATTTCTACTCTTGGGGTCCCCCATCCATTCTCCATGCTGTAGCCTGAGTGATCTTCTGAAATCCAAATGTGATCAATTCAATGGCTCTCAGGTATGTTCAGAGCTATGTCCAAATCCACCAGCGTCTGGTCCGAGCCTCCTTCTCCAAGTTCATACTCTCTTGGAAAGCATTCTGTAAAAAGTTCCTCTTCTTTGAATCTAATTGATCCAAATGCCTCCGAGTTGGCTTCAGCTTTTCCACTCTTGAATGCTCCATCCATTTTGGGCACACTCCTTAGGGCCTTTGCCAAAATCTCAGTGCCTGCGGAGGAGTGAGATTTAGGTGTGCTAATTGTACCTCCAGGCTTGCTTTCTTCTCTCTCTCTGAGGCTAGAGCGGGAGCGGCGCCCTGGAAGGTGTGTGGGTAAGGGGAGCCAGGCACTGGCGTGGAGGAGTTCCAGCAATAAATCCAGCCAAGAAACCCCAGGAGATGCTGATCTGCCGTTAGTGGGGCTCCCCTGGTGTCAATGGAAATTCCAGGAAGCAGCTCACTACTAGAAGTCATCATGAGTTGGGCTTCCGAGTGATGCTTTTGAAATACAAGAAAGTGCCCAAATATATCCCTCAATTGTGTCATTCTCCCACCCCGTGGCCATAGATTTCATCAGTCCTTTACCAACCTCTGGCCAATGTCAGTTTGACCACATACCACTTAGGACACCAAATGACAGCTTTGCTTTGCCTAATCCATTTTGGCTTCCAGCACAGCCCACTTAAAAAGGATGGAGAAGGGGCTCTTCTGGAGAAGCCAGCATCCAGAATGGAGCCTGATTAGTAGACTTGATGCTGCGTCCTAGGGACTGCGTGTGGCCACTGGAAGCTTTGCAGCGGCCTTTCTGGGATACACAGACTGAGGCCCGGACCAACCCAAGTGGAAGGAGGAAGAACGAAAGGGAAAAACAGGAGCAGATTCACAGAGACAGCTATCAAAATGCCTCGGAGGGAGGGGAAAAAAGGAAAAATAATTAGAAAAAAGTCGACAGCACCCTCAGCCTACACTGTCACAGAACAGAAATTCAATTCATTCAGATTTTGCTCGGAGACGGAACATAGTTTTCGACAGCTGTGCTGTGCATTCTGTCAGTAGGGCTCGGGGAGACATCTCAGAGCGACTGGGAAAATTATAACTTTAATATCCTCTTTCCTCCTTTAAGTCTTTTGCATATTTTCCACTACATTAACCTCTAGTCGCTCACAGTTAAATATGGATGAACACACAGATCTCTGCCCCTCCTCTATCTTTTTTTTGTTTGTTTGTTTTTTGTTTTTTGAGACAGAGCCTCAAGCTGTCGCCCTGGGTAGAGTGTCGTGGCATTACAGCTCACAGCAACCTCCAATTCCTGGGCTCAAGCGAGTCTCCTGCCTCAGCCTCCCAAGTAGCTGGGACTGCAGGCGTCTGCCACAACGCCCGGCCATTTTTGTTTTTGGTTGCAGCCATCATTGTTGTTTGGCGGGCCCAGGCTGGAGTCGAACCCGCCAGCTTAGGTGTACGTGGCTGGTGCCTTAGCCCACTGAGCCACAGGCGCCGAGCCCCCCTCCTCTATCTTATGGGAGAGTCATGACTGGGGTGGATCCCGTGTGTGTGTGTGTGTATACACGTGCATGTGTGTGCTTATTTAGTCTATATGAGAGAAAAGGCATGCAACAAATAAATGAGGAAGAGGGCAGAGGAAGATAAGAGAAGCCCTTCTGAATGATTGAAATTAGGATATTTATGGGTATTGACAGCTAAGATTTTTCTTTCTTTCTTTTTTTTTTTTTTAGAGAGACAGAGTCACTTTGTCACTTTTAGTAGAGTGCTGTGGCATCACAGCTCATAGCGAACTCCAGTTCTTGGGCTTAGGCGATTATCTTGCCTCAGCCTCCTGAGTAACAGGGACTACAGGTGCCTGTCACAATGCCCAGCTATTTTTTTGTTGCTGTTTGGCTGGGGCCGGGTTTGAACCTGTCACCTCGGTATATGGGGCTGGCTCCCTACTCACTGAGCCACAGATGCCGCCCGACAACTAAGATTTTTCAAATAACAATACCTACTGTACTTATTGCCTTCTCTTTGACAGATGTCCTTTATGTTTGCTTTCTTTTTTTTTTTTTTCTTTTGAGACAGGGTCTCACTTTGCTACCCTTGGAGTAGAGTGTCATGGCATAAAAGCTCATGGCAACTTCAAACTCTTGGGCTCAAGCCACCCTCTTGCCTCAGCTTCCTGAGTAACTGGGACTATAGGCACCAGCTGCGATGCCCAACAAGTTTTTTTAAAATTGAATAGAGATGGCTCGGCGCCTGTGGCTCAACAGGCTAAGGCGCCAGCCATGTACACCTGAGCTGGCGGGTTCAAATCCAGCCTGAGCCCGCCAAACAACAATAACAGCTACAACCAAAAAATGGCTGGTTGTTGTGGCAGGCGCCTGTAGTCCCAGCTACTTGGGAGGCGGAGGCAAGAGACTCGCTTGAGCCCAGGAATTGGAGGTTGCTGTGAGCCGTGATGCCATGGCACTCTATCCAGGGTGACAACTTGAGGCTCTATCCCCCCCCCAAAAAAACTTAATAGAGATGAGAGGATGTGTGCAGTGGCTCACACCTGTAATCCTAGCACTCTGGGTGTCCGAGGCGGGTGGACTGTCTGAGCTCACAGGTTTGAGAACAGCCCGAGCTAGAGTAAGACCCCATCTCTAAAAATAGCCGGGTGTCATACTGGGTGCCTGTAGTCCCACTACCCAGGAGGCTGAGGCAAAAGGATCGCTTGAGCCCCAAAATTTGAAGTTGCTGTGAGCTAGGATGCCATGGTACTCTACCAAGGGTGACAAAGTAAGACTCTATCTCCCCTCTGAAAAGAGAGAGAGACTGGGGTCTCATTCTTGCTCAGGCTGGTCTCAAACTCCTGAGCTCAGGCAATCCACCTGCCTTGGCCTCCCAGAGTGCTAGGGTTATAGGAGTGAGCCATGGTGCCTGCATTTGTTTTTAATGTTTCTATAGCTGTAAGTTCACACTTGTTTTCTATCCACTTTACAGATGAGGAAACTATTGTTCTCTGAGATTACCATTCGCCCAAAGTTTGCATAGTGGTGGAGACAGGTTTCCAACTCAGGGATGTAGGGCCCAGATCTGTGTAGTCAATGGTGTTGCTATGCCACCACAAGCCAGCAGGACATATACAGTGGGCATCTATAATTTTTTCTGCTCACGCTCCTCCTTTTGTACGACTTATCCCAATTTCTCCTTTGGAAAATGCTCCACCTCTGCTCTGTGTCCATATAACTACAGTGAGGTTGAGTCCTCATCCCCAAGGTCTAGAGATTGGCACACACTAAGGCCTGGCCAATCAGAACAGTTCAACGACTTCTGGCCAAACTGATTGGTTCGTGATGGCCATGTGACCTAAGTCCCAACAATAAGATTCATTTCTGAGACTCAACATGATGGCTAAGCAATTGGAGCTCTTTTTTGTCTGGGGGTTGGTAAATGGGTGGATCTTCTCTGATGAATACAAGAGGAAATTCCTCATGGATTGAAGTCAACTAAGGGAAACACGGAGCTAAAAGATGGAAAGGGAAATTCCCAAGGACGTAGATTGAGCATATGGATTCAGCTCTGCCTGGATCCATCCCTGGAGTTATAGAAGTCATTACTTTTCCAGAGTTCTGGCAGAGATTTTAGAGAGGAAACCTACAAGCCAAAAGTGAGAACAGTGGGCCCAGTGAGGCAGGGTGGGGTGCTGGTGACATTCAACTGGCCTGTGGAGAATGAGTTGAAGAAAGCATCTTAGAATGGGTGGGGAAGGTGACTTATTTCTGGGAAGCCCTTGTGATTTGTGGCCAGTTTGGTGCATTCAGGAAGTTTAAGGTAGATTGAGGTCTAAGTATTATCAGGCCTTTTTACTCTACAGATGACTAAGACTCAACCCAAACCAGCTTAAGCAAAGGAAGTTATTCATTGGCTAAAAAGATCCTAATGTCTAAGGATATAGAGATGGTCATAGGACCTCTAAGAAATCAAAAATGTACTCTTAGCATGCTCCATCTTTTCTCTCTGGTCTTACTGTGTTGATCTCCCTCTCACACCAAAGAAGGAAAAGCCTTCAGTGTGTCTGAGCAAAGGAGGGAGCATTACCCCGGCGGTAGAGGATTCTGTAGTGTGTCACCAAATCCTCCTCTCAGGCTGGGAGCTGGCTGCTGATGAATCACATCGGGGACCCTCCAGGTTTAAAGAATTGCCTTAAACTGAAGATGGCATGCTGGCCACAGGTTATGTCCTCTCCCTTGGGGAAAATATCTCTCAAAGACTGTGTGATGCTTTCATATAAAGGCTGGCCCCTTGGAAGGTAATCCCAGCTTCAGAGCTCCCTGTAGGACCAGACGAAGCTTCTGCACCTCCACTGCTCTTCAATTTCTCCCCTGCTTCTCTCATTCCTAGCACAGCTTCTCTCACAGCTGCTAGTCCTAAAAAAGAATTTCCTCTAAACCTGCTACATGTAAAGCTTGGCCCCAGGGTCTGTTTCAAAGGAATCAAGCTAAAACATTTTAGTTTAAACACCTCCAAAGAAAAAGAGCAATTCTTTCTCCCAGGGTTCATATAGGAAATCACAGAGAAGGGCTGTGATTGATTTAATTTGGATTATAACTACTCTGGCCTAATCACTATGGCTGGGGGGGAGGTGGGTTATAATGACAGGGGCAGAAGGAGGATTTGGTGGCCCCGCTAAGACCACCATCCAGAGCAGCAGAGGGACAGAATCTCAAAGGAAGAGACCCTGGGCAGGTAAAAATGACGGATACTCAGTAGAGTCAAAGATTTTGACCTCTTCTTGAGGTTGAAGGAATTCTATGTAGAGTCCAAATTTTCTCCAGGTTCTGAGACTCTATATCCCTTGTCCATCACTGTCCTCATCACTGTATAGTTATTGATCCAAATGGCTGATTTTCCTACTTGATGATAACAGTATTATTATTTCGCCATGTCTGGGGGCTAGTGCCACATCTGGTGCAGAGTGGGGGGTCACAAGTGATTGTAAAATGGGTGAGTACAAAGACACTGCCGTGTGGTCCAGTTCCAGTCCTACCCTTAATGTATTGGGCAATTGATTTCTCCTCTCTGAGTCTCAGTATCCCCATTAGAAAAGAGGGTGGCCTACGTTAGTGACATCACAAACTGGTTGATGTGTGTTAATTTTTTTGTCAGAGAAAATTTCAAACATATCTGAAAGTGGACAGAATGGCACAATAACTCTTCCTTTGCTCCATCCAGCTTCCATAGTTACTTAGCAGAGCCAATCTTGGGATAGTCACACCTCCATTAATTGGCTTTTTCTCCCTATGCTAGATTCTTTTGAAGCAGATTTCAGGCACTATGCTATTTCTTACACAAACACTTCCATATTTAGATCTAAACATAAAGATTTTTGCACAAAACTATATTATCATGATCATATAGAAAATTAGTAATATTTCTCTAAGATCATCAAATATCTAATTACTGCCCAAATTTTCCCTTTTTTTTTTGTTTTTTGAGACAGAGTCTCACTATGTCACCCTCAGTAGAGTGCTGTGGCGCCACAGCTCACAGCAACCTCAAACTCTTGGGCTTAAGCAATTCTCTTGCCTCAGCCTCCCAAGTAGCTGGGACTACAGGCGCTTGGCAAAACACCCGGCTATTTTTTTGTTTCAGTTGTTGTTGTTTAGCTCGCTCGGGCCAGGTTTGAACCCTCCAGCCTTGGTGCATGTGGCTGGCACCGCAACCACTGTGCTACAGGCGCTGATCCCAAATTTTCTGCTTTATGTATATATTTACAGTTGGTCTGATTAAATCAGGATCCGCAGAAGTTTCATATATATATTGCCTTTGTTTGGGTCTCTTAAGTTTCCCTCCCGACCTTCTTTCCTTTTTTTTTCCCCTTTCCTTTCCTTGCTAGATCTCTGGTGCTCAGGCTGGAGTACAGGGGCGTTATCATTGCTCACAGCAACCTCAGACTCCTGGGTTCAACTGATCCTTCTGCCTCAGCCTCCCAAAGTGGTAGGATTACAGGTGTGAGACACCACACTTGGCTTTCTTTATTCTTTATATTTCTATAGTCTCCATACATTTCCTCTTTTAATTTTTCTTCCAATTTACTTGTTCCAGAAATTAGCTCACTTATCTTAGAGAATTTTAGGGTAGGAGAGTTAAAAAATACACAGTCTAAGACCTCATGTAAGACTCACTGGATCAGAATTTTCAATGCTGAAGCCCAGAAATACGGATTTTTTGTTTCCACCAAGGAACACTCTAGCTAATCTGTATGTTCCCAGGAGGATTAATTTCTCCAATTAATATCCTTATTTTTACAGATACGAAAAATGAAGCTCAGCACTGTTAAGCAATACAAAAGATGAAAGAAAGAACTGGGACTCAGCATGGGTTCTAGACTCTACTCTGTCAGTATTTTGCTGCATGGCTAGATGGCTTCTTGTGTCACTACCAGCAACAGAAAGCAATTTAGGCTAATTTATGCAAATAAGAAATTTATTGGAAGGCTATTAAGGAGCTCTTAGAATTGAAGAACACGGTCTCTGAAGTAATAAGAGCCAGGGGAGCTGGGGAGCTGGAACTCACAAGCCCAGCCAAGGACCCAAATGAGCTGTACAGCGTCAGTCTTTGACCCTGATGATGCAAATTTTTGGAAAGGAGCATCTGATTGGTTGAGCATCTGATAGGTCCACCTCTTGATAGGGATACTATGATTGGCAGCTCGGCTATGATTGTATCCATTAAGAGAAAGTTTGTTTCCCCAAAGCAACACCCAGCAGCTGTTACCTCAGTAAGGAATATTGATGCAGGGTAGGTGAAAACCACACAGCTCCTTCACCCATCTTGCTGCAACTTAATTTTCATCTATAACATGAATGAGTGGGCTGTACGGGTCTACTTGCATGTGAGCTTTTTCAGATGTAATATTCAAAAATTTTGGCTTAACCGGATCTAAAAGTTATAAAACAGTTATAGAACCAGTGTTTTGCATCATTCTGTAAAAGAAGCAAAAGGCTGCAACCCAATTTTCCCCAGTCAACCCCTTTGCTTTCTGACTGGCAGAAGGAGTGGGGAAGGAGATACCGATTCTGGCAATTTTTTTGGCGGGTGGGAGGGATAGAGTCTCACTTTGTGCCCAGGCTAGAGTGCTGTGGCTTCAGCCTAGATCATAGCAACCTCAAACTTCTAGGTTCCTCCTTCAGCCTCTCAAGTAACCGGAACAGGTGCCCACCATAACACCTAGCTAGTTTTTTCAATTTTTAGTAAAGACAGGGTCTCGCTGTTGCTCAGGCTGGTCCTGAACTCAGCTCAAGCAATCCACCTGCCGTGGCCTCCCAGAGTGCTAGGATTATAGGGGTGAGTCACTGTGCCCAGCCTCATTCTGTCCTTTATGGGCTATGTTGAGGTGATTGCCACGGAACCTCCCTGAGGCTCATGTTGTCACTTACTATATGAGATGATCATCGCAGAGAGGAACATATTTGTGCATTGAGTGCTTTTTATGTGCCAGGCACTATGCATGCCCACAGCCTCTCAATGATATATCCCATCACACTTAGGGGAGGCACAGCAACACTCAGCAGGGCTCAATACACGCTCTTCCCTTCTCTTAGCGCCTGGGCAGTGTCAAGGGTCCCTGAACCATCTTCTACTGCTCCTGCCTCATTCACTACCCCTGCCAGCCAGGCTGCTCAGATGAAACCTTGAAGCCTACAGGTGCTTAAAGCAGAAAGTAGCAGCTTCCTTGGTGCATTGCTCCTTCCATCTTCCTGCAGCCTCTCTGGACATACAATGTGCAAGTTCAAGAGTATGGAGGGAAATTCAGACTTTTGGTGTGCGGAAGGTTCTAACATCTCTCAGTAGTACATTGAAAGGGTAAATCCTCAAACCTCCCAACCATCTGTACTTCCTTTTTCAAAAGTGCTGTTAGAACTATACTAGGAAAACCCAGCCAGATGTGAACTACCCAGCTGACAAAGAGGACACAGCTGGAAAGGAACAGTGGCTATTTCTTCCAGCTGCAAATGAAGGGGTCAACACCTTGCAGGAAAAGAAAAAATCCAGGCATCAGCTGGTGGAAATGGTCCCGGAGTTCATAATAACTGAAAGGAAGGCAAGGAGGTTTTATTGTTTTAATTGGCAGCTGTCTCTGGATTCTTTTTAAAAGCGTTTGGAGATTGTAACCCGGGCAGGTGTGTGTGCATGCACGTGTGCATGTTTCTATATGAAAATGGGAAATTATGGATGAAAAGAGCGGGAAAACCCCCTGAAAGCGGCCCTTTGAGAGGAAACCACTCAGGGTGCAGGAGAGAGCTGAAGACGGACCCCGAGCCAGCCTGGAATGAGCCGTGGCACCAGCTTGGTCCAGAAATAGTTTCCCGGAACCGTGGAGCTTTCCCCACCCCAGCTCTTGGGCCAGAGGGGAGATAAACCTGCCCTTGCTGCTTGTCTTGGCTGCCTCTCAGCTGACACTGCTGACAGGCTGCTTTGATCTGGGGTTATCAGGGTAACCCTGTGCCCTGGGTCTGTGCTACGGTGGGGAGGAGGGGGGCTCCGCCCACAGCTCCCTCTGCCAAAAGGGCATTTGGTAAGGCTACTGTTGGGAGGCATAGCCCAGGCCTCATGCCTGGCTGGCCTTAGAGTCTGGGTACTTGAGGCAATGAGGGTATTATCTTTTTTTTTTTTTTTTTTGAGACAAAGTCTCCATTATGTCACCCTCAGTAGAGTGCCATGGCATTACAGCTCACAGCAACCTCAAACTTCTGGGCCCAAATGATCCTCCTGCCTCAGCCTCCCAAGTAGCTGGGACTACAGGTGCTCACCACTATGCCCAGCTATTTTTTGGCTGCAGTTGTCATTGTTGTTTAGCTGGCTTGGACCAGGTTCAAACCCTCCGGTCTGGGTGCATGTGGCTGGTGCCATAACCACTATGCTACAGGCGCTAGGCTGAGGATACCATCTTTTATTCTCAGAACAGTCACGAACAGGAGCCCCACTGGGGGAAACAAGCTGTTGAAGTGGAATCACACAATAGTTCTACAGACATCCCTGGAACGTCATGTGCTGATAGCCTCATGCTGCCCGGACCTTCCCCTCATCAAAGGATGAATGGTGAAAAGGAGAGAACAGGAGGAACAGCTGGAAAATTTGCTTTCTTGTTTTAAGGCAGCTGCTGAGTCTACTTTGGATCCCCAAATCTATCTGCCACCTTGAAAAATGAAAGTACTATGGTGGCTGGGCATGGTGGAAACCAAGGCAGGAAGATCGCTCGAGCCCACGAGTTCGAGACCAGCCTGAGCAAGAGCAAGACCCCATTTCTTCTAAAAATAGAAAAATTAGCTGGGTGTTGTGGCAGGTGCCTGTAGTCCCAGCTACTCAGGAGTCTGAGGCAAGAGGATTACTTGAATCTAGGAGTTTGAGGTCACTGTGAGCTATAATGATGCATTTTGGCCTGGGCAACAGAGCTAGACTCTGTCTCAAAAAAAATAAGAACAACAACAAACACACAAGTGTTATGTGAACCCCTCTTCAAACAAAATCATGTGGAGAAATCCAATATGAAAACAGATTGTAGAAGATTGGGACTGGTTAAAAGTGATACCAACACCCGGAACCCTAATACCCATCAAATTTTGTCACTGGCCTCTGTCACATTTAGTGTATTAGTTTCCTAGGGCAGTCTTAACAAACTACCACAGACTGGGTAGGCTTAAAAAATAGAAATTTAATTTTCACTATTCTAGACCCTGGAAGTCTAAAACCCAGTTGTTGGTCAGGCCAGATCCCTTCTGAAACTTGCAAGGGGAAGGTCCTTCCTTGCCTTTTCCTGGCTTCTGGTGCTTGCCAGCAATCCTTGGCATGCCTTGGCACTCCTAGGCTTGGGGCTGCACCACTCCAATCCTTCATTTTCCTGTGACATTCTTGTGATGTCTCTTGATATCATCTGTCCTCTGTGCCTATCTGTCTCTGTGTCCAGATTTCCTCTGTTCATATTGAATTTGGGGAATGACTTCATTTTGACTTGATTACCTCTGTAAAGACTTGTTTCCAAATCAGGTCGCATTTGGAGGTCCCAGGGGCTGGGACTTGGACATGTCTTTTTCTGGGGATGTAATTCAATGCATAACACCCATTACATCTTTTGTAAATTCCTGACTCATAGGGTTTATTAACATAATAAAATAGTTGCTGTTTTATATTCCCAGTACTGGCGCAATTTGTTATACAGCATTGGTGACTGTGACAGGGGGTTAAACTGAAGAAATATAGATGCTGGCATCAGACCGTCTGGGTTCAAGCCCAGATCCTCTACTTACCATATTAATCCACTCTATTTGCTCAGTTTCCTCAGAAAAATAGAATTTGATAGAGAGGACATCCATAAATTCCCTCATATCATTTTAAGTCCTTGATAAATGTTGTTCCTCTATTTTTTCTTCCTAAATTACTCCTTGCCACAACACTCTTGAGATTTTGGAGAATAAGCCTGCATTGCTGAATTTTGTGGGAAGCCCTGGGGTCCCAGGAACCAGATCCTTATTTCATGCCTACTTGCACAAGAGGATGTGTTCCTTCAGTCAGTTACATATTTGGAGCCCCTTCTGTGTTCAGACTTTGGGAATGATTTAGTCTGAGCTAACTTTGGTTTCTTGTTACCAAAGAGAAATGAGGCTCATGTAAAGTCTTTGCAGAATGGCTCCAACATCAAACAGCAACTGGTCTACTGCATCCTGAGATGCTGAGCGTAAATAAATCAAAACCATATCCACTCTCTTTCCCTATAAGCTCGTGCACATAATTTTATTATGGCAGGAATGAAGCGCTTCAGGCAGAATGTGTTTGGGTCTTGCTTGAACCCAGAGTGCTCTCAGAAGACCTGGGTTCATAGGGCTAAGTAAAGAGGAGGGAACTCTTTCACTTCTTCCCTCCCACTGCAGTCTGAATATTTGTGTTCCCTCCACATTCATACCTTGAAACCTAATCCTTAATATGATGGCGTTAAGAGATGGGGCCTGTGGGAGGTGATTAGGTCATGAGGGTGGAGTCCTCATGGATGGGATTAGTGCCCTCATAAAAGAGGCTTGAGAAAACTTTTTATTCCTTCCACGATGTACGGACATAGCAAGAAGTCTGCACATCAGAAGAGGGTCCTCACCAGAACTAGTGCTGGACCATGCTGGCACCCCAATTTTGGACTTCCCAGCCTCCAGAACTGTGAGAAATAAACATTCTGTTGTTTATAAGCCACCCAGTTCAGCATATTATGTTATAACCATCCATATGAATTAAAATGCCTCCACTTTGCATGTTGGGTGATCTGTAGGAGTGAAATTGGCACAGTGGCATTTGGAATTAAAATTTCAGAGGAGCATGGATATTTTTTTCTTTCCTCCTTTAAAAAAAAATTATTATTGGGCGGCACCTGTGGCTCAGTGGGTAGGGCGCTGGCCCATATACTGAGGGTGGAGGGTTCAAACCGGCCTTGGCCGAACTGCAGCAAAAAAAACAGCTGGGCGTTGTGGCAGGCACCTGTAGTCCCAGCTACTCTGGAGGCTGAGGCAAGAGAATTGCCTAAGCCCAGGAGTTGGAGGATGCTGTGAGCAGTGTGATGCCACAGCACTCTACCGAGGGTGATAAAGTAAAACTCTGTCTTTACAAAAAAAAAAAAAAAATTTTTTTTTTGAGACAGAGCCACAAGCTGTGACCCTGGATAGAGTGCTATGGCATCACAGCTCACCGCAACCTCCAATTCCTGGGCTCAAGCGAGTCTCCTGCCTCCGCCTCCCAAGTAGCTGGGACTACAGGCGCCCGCCACAACACCTGGCCATTTTTTGGTTGCAGCTGGCATTGTTGTTTGGCGGGCCCGGGCTGGATTCAAACCCACCAGCTCAGGTGTACATGGCTGGCGCCTTAGCCCTTTGAACCACAGGCACTGAGCCAAAAAAAAAAAAAAATATTATTGGGGCGGCTCCTGTTTTTTGGCCAGGGCCGGGTTTGAACCCACCATCTCCGGTATATGGGGCCAGCACCCTACCCACTGAGCCACAGGCGCTGCCTAGTTTCTAATTTTTGGCAAGTATGCATAAGGCTCCTATAAATATTCGCACACAATATATGAACATATTTTTGTTTTTTTCATTTTTGGGGGTATTTACTTCAAAGTGTATTTGCTGGGTCGAATGATAGTTTGATATTTAATTTTAAGGGGAACTTTCAAACTACTTTCTACAGTTTTTGTTTTTTTGAGACAGAGTCTCACTATACTGCTCTTGGTAGAGTGCTGTCGCATAACAGCTCACAGCAATCTCCAACTCTTGGGCTTAAGTGATTCTCTTGCCTCAGCCTCCCAAGTAGCAGGGACTAGAGGTGCCCACCACAACACTGAGCTATTTTTTTTTTTTTTTTTGAGACAGAGCCACAAGCTGTCACCCTGGAAAGAGTGCTGTGGCATCACAGCTCACAGCAACCTCCAATTCCTGGGCTTAAGCGAGTCTCTTGCCTCTGCCTCCCAAGTAGCTGGGACTACAGGCGCCCGCCACAACGCCCCGCCATGTTTTGGTTGCAGTGGTCATTGTTATTTGGCGGGCCCAGGCTGGATTCGAACCCACCAGCTCAGGTGTACATGGCTGGCGCCTCAGCCCGTTGAGCCACAGGTGCTGAGCCTATTTTTTTTTTTTTTGAGACAGAGTCTCAAGCTGTCCCCCTGGGTAGAGTGCTGTGGGATTAATGCTCACAGCAACCTCCAACTCTTGGGCTCAAGCGATTCTCTTGCTTCAGCCTCCCAAGCAGCTGGGACTATATGCGCCCACCACAACGTGTGGCTATTTTTTGGTTGCAGTTGTCACTGTTGATTACTGGGTCGAGCTCAAACCTGCCAGCTTCAGTGTATGTGGCCGGCACCCTCCTCACTGAGTTATGGGCACTGAGCCCCAGCTCTTTTTTTTTTTTTTTTCAGTTGTTATTATTCAGCAGGCCCAAGCTAGGTTCGAACCTGCCAGCCTCTTGAGTATGTGGCTGGCACCGTAACCACTGTGCCAAAGGCACTGAGCCCTTCCCAGCCTTTTGAACTACAAGGACAAACTTCTGTTCTTTATAAATTACCCTGTCTGCGGTATTCTGTTACAGAATTAACAGAATTCTGACACTTTTATTAACCTCGTAGCCTAATTAATGATCCTGAGGCACAGAGAGGTTCAGCAACTTGCCCAAGGCTGCTCATAAGAGACCCAGTCAGGAAAATGGGACTCATTCTGGGTTTTGAGCAAAGAAGCAAAATAGTCGGATATAACTTCTTCTTTCGCATCTTCATTTTACCCACAGCATTTTTAAGCATCAGTGCTGGGCGGGGTGATAGGGGCATCAGGTTACTAGGAATTTAGGAGCTGAAAAGAAACCATAGTACCACTCTTGGAAAAATGTTATTCCCCCTCATATGCTTGGAAATGGACACACAGGAGGGATGCAGCCCTGACCTACGTGCTGAGAAACGTGGCAAGAACCTGCTTTCTTGCTAAATCACCAGGCTGTTTGACAAGACTGGGGCCAGGACAGAACATCCTGCTCTAGGCTTGCTCAGGGTGGGTGTGACATCACCAACACCCCATTTTCTTCAGCCTGTTTATAATTTCCCTGTTAGGGGCCCCTAGGGTGTTGGGACACTGCTCAGCTGTGGGGATTTTAGTGTGTGGAGGAAATTTCACATGTTTTTTCTTTCCCTTGATGTTGGTGGATGCAGGAGAGCAGGGCTGAGAGGGCAGGTTCATCCTTTTCATATCATCAGATGGAGTCTTTGCTCCTGTGGTACCTGAAGGTGGCTGTGGTACCTTTCCAAGGAGGAAAGCAGGTTGGGTAATCCTTAATGACAGCAATCATCGTTAATTCTAAAGTCTTTATTAGGTCGGGCATGGTGGCTCATTTCTGTAATCAATAGCACTCTGGGAGGCCACAGCTGTCAGATTGTTTGAGCTCAAAAGTTCAAGATCAGCCTGAGCAAAACTGAGACCTCTGTCCCTACTAACAATAGAAAAACTGAGGCAAGAGGATTGCTTGAGCCCAAGAGTTGGAGGTTGCTGTGAGTCTACCCAGGGCAACAGTGGGAGACTCTGTCTCAACAAAACAAAACAGAATCAAAAGTCTTTATTATTTATGATTATTATTATTGCTTTTTTAGAGAAAGAGTCTTGCTCTGCTGCCTAAACTAGAGTGCAGTGGGGTCATTATAATTCCCTAAAACCTAGAATTCCTGGCCTCCAGCAATCCTCTGGCCTCAGTCCCCCAAAGTGCTGGGATTATAGGTGTCAGCTGCTTTGTCCAGCTAAAACCCTTTATTGAGTGCCTGCATTATTCTACATACTGGGAGTCAACAGCGAATAAGAGACTCTCTCTTCTCTTCTGGGAGAATGCCAGTTAACAGATAGACAAAGAGCTCCAGACCCTGCCAAATGGTGGCAAGTGCCCTGGGGAGAAAGCAGGGAAAGAAGACAGAGAGAGAAGGAAGGTGCTGGTTTGGATCCAGCACAGAAACCCTCCGGTAGGCAGAATGATGGCCCCACAGAGATGACCCCTTCATAATCCCTAGAATGCACGAGTTTGTTGCCTGATGTGGGCAAAAAACTTTTCAGATGTGATTAAATTAGACTACCGTGAGTAGACGATTATTTGCAGTATTCAGATGGGCCCTCCCTCGTGACAGCGATCCTTAAGAATGAAGCAGGTGGGTCAGAATCAGAAGAGGTGACATGATGATGGAAGGAGTGGATGTGGGACCAAGAGCTCAGGAATGTGGCAGCCCCCAGAAGCTGGAAAGGCAAGAAACCAATCTGTCCTTAGAGTCCCCAGAAAGAACATGGCTTGGCTGACAAATTTCAAACTTTGGACCTCCAAAATTTTAAGATAGTAAGTGGGTGTGATTTAAGCTACTGAGTTTGTCCTAATTTGCTAGAGCAGCAATAAGGAACAAATATAGACCTGCGATTTGCTGGGGAAGGACATTTCAGGTGGAAGGAACAGGATGTGCAAAGGCCCTGAGGTGTGAAGCAAGATGGCGCCACAGTAGGGGTGATACGGAGTGTGATCCAGGGACACACAGGAGGGCTTGTATGTTTGCGAGTGGGTGAGTGGGCAGCTGTGGAAGACCTTGTAGAGGAGAGAACGCTGCCCTTAGTCTTCAAGGGCTTTGATAAAAAGCAGTTTACCTGGGTTTAAATCCTGGCTCTGCCACTTGCAAGTGGTGTGGCCTTGGGCAGGTCACTAGAAAGGGCTAGTGTAAGTACTTAGTGACTTCTGGTGGTTAATCTGGGTGAAATTGTTTGTCCAGTGCCACATTCTAGGTGCTCAATTCATGGTAGGTGTGATGAGGAAGAGGATGGTGACCTTAACATAGACGTTTACTAAGCAGAATAGAGTGGGGAAAGCATTTTGGGTTCAGGAAGAGATAGGAAAAGGCGAGGAGTGTGACAAGGCGCAGCCCTCTGTGATGCATCTCTTATCAAACAATTAAATAAATTTAGGATGCCTCCGTAGACCTCCCTTTTCTGTCTCTTTATCCCAGTGGTGCTCATAGAGCCTGAGGTTGCCTTTAAGCACCTTCTTCAAGGGCAGAGGTTTCTGGCCCGTGGCATGATTGTATGGCCCACCGTTGGCTGCCTGCTCTGCTAAGGGAACAGGCAAGAGTGTGAGAACGGTTCATTGCGATCCAGCCCCACTGATGATGGAAGGGCCTTGGAGGAACAATGGGGTAAGGGGTGAGGTATCAGTCTGACAGGCTCTGCAATGTCTTGCCAGGCTCTGCCAACCCAGAGGCAAGTTATAACTGTGGCCTCGCCCACCTGGAGGGCAGTTTGGGTCCTGGCAAGGGCCTGTCAACTGTATGCAAACATATTTGCCTGAATTTATTGTTTAGCCTTTTCACAGCGTTTGGATTTTCTAGGCAAATGCTGTGCTTTGATACTCATTTTTTTTTTTATAGGGTGTATAGATGCCCATTTTGGAAATGTACCCTTGTGGTGGGCAGATGAGTCAGATTCTGTTTGGTGTAATTTGAGGCCTTTCTGATGAGGGTAAGGAACAAAAGTGAATCTGCAGATGGGCAGATCTGCAATCTGAGAGGTTGTCTGAATTGGGAGAAGGGAGAGGAGAAAATGGGTTTACATCCTGGCTACTCAAAGTACAGTCCTTAGGCCAGCAGCATTGCCCACCTGGGCGCCTGTCAGAAATGCAGCATCTTGGGTCCCACCTAAGACCTTCATATCACTGCTATTTCTCCAGGGACCCTGCTTTGAGAACCAGAGGTTAGGTGAGTATAGAAATGGGTTGCATCTTGAGAGCTCCTCTAATGAATTTAACTACTGGGATGCTTGTGTCAAGTAGGATCCCGAGGCCTGCGGGGGGAAAAAAAATGTGGCGCTCCATTAATCATGTCTGCCACAGGTATAAAAAATGGAGATGTTGTCTACATTTTCTGAGTGCTACTTTATGATTCCTTTATGGAACAAGAAAAACGGAGCGAAAAATTAGACAAAGCTGCATTTCCTAAGGTCAAGGGAGTCTCAGTGTGTGACAGGCCATCTCAACCATTAAAAGTGTAGAGTTCCCCAGTACCTGAGGATGTCTACACGGAAGACCAGCCCTGGAGTCCTTAGAGAGCAGTTTGAGCGCATCTTCCTCATTTTACAGAAACAGAGGCTCTCTATCTGCCCAAACACACACAGCTCATTTGTTTGGATTCACTCAGGCTAATGCTCTCAGAACTCCTAAGAAAAATACCCAGGCCTTCAAACACTAAGAAAGGGAGAAAACCGGGCAGAAACTAAAAAGAATACATTTTTCAAACCCCAATGATGGGCCAGTGCTTTAACTTGAAGGCATTCCTGGAGCAGAATGCTGGGGGTAGGTGGGGGAAAGGAGGGACCCCTTGAAGGCAGGGGTGATGGGAGATAAGGAATTCCTATTTCAATCTCCCTATTTCCTCTGCTTTCTCAGACCCAGGCTGTGTATAAACTGTATGCAAATGTGTTTACTTTACATTTTATTTCAATCGGAGTCACTCAGCTGTCAGGAGCTATATCAACATGTCAGTCTGGTTGAACAAACAAGCGTTTTGAGTGGAAATATTTCAGATAAACAGACACAATGTTATGACATATCAAAACTCCCCAAACACGGAAAGAGGGTGGAGAAGGTAGAGGAGAAAGGGGGAGGAAAAGCCGCAGAAAGTAGATCTGTTTACACTGGCACATGCGCCGTGTGGTCAGCTGAAAACAAAATAGGTTTTTTATTACTTGTGCTGTGTGTGTGTGTGTGTGTGTGGGGGGGGGGGGTTACATTTTCCTCCTCTGTGGCGTTAATGCATTTTGTCAGCTGAAGAGAGGGACTGCTTGGCGGGTTACCATGAACATTTCTCTTTGGTGTTCCTGCTGATTCTGCAGGACAAAATCAGGCAAGAAAAGAAAAGAAAAACCCACCCGGATTAACTTAATTAGCGATGGGGAGACCAGTTGCTTGGCTAAGTCTGACAGCTTGTTTGAGAGCTGTCCTCCTTTTTTTTTTTTTTTTTTATTTGCTCCTCACTTGGGCTCTTTGCAAACCGCCTTAAAAGGAGGCACAAAGAAATGCCCTTATTTGTGGGGATGTTGGTAGGTGGGCATCTGGGCTTCACGGTACTCTGCCCCATAATGTGTGATTTCAGATAGAATCTTTGGAGTAAGGAATGACGTGTTCTGGCTCAATAACCAGAAGTATAAAAATATATTTGCAGAAATGCTTCCTTCTGTTTTCCAATTCATTCATTTTTCTCTTCTTCAACCCCAAATGTGCACACACACACAGATGACATTTTGTTGGGCTGTGTCTGTTTTTAGCTTCTAAGCTATAGACTGGCAGGCTGTGTCTAAAGGAGAATTCACATCTTCCTTACTCAGAGCCTGTGACATGCTGTCGACTGTAGATGTATGAATTATCAAGGCCATTCCCAGTCTGAACCCTGCAAGATTGGAATTATTCACCCCATGGTGGAGATACAATTTCTGAGGCCCAGAGAGGTGAAGGGACCTACCCTGGGCCACACAGCTGGCAAGTGAGGGAGCCAAAACTCCAAAGTCTACGTTCTTCCTGCTACATCAGGTGCTTGGTTGAACTTGGAGAGAGAAAGCACATGGCAAGGTAACTTTTGGGGGCTCTGAGAGCTGTCAGCCAGCTCAACCAGGCTGAACTTGTCCACCCTTGAAATGAATTAACTCAGAAAAAGAACTGCATGCCTGTCCAAATGTGGGACTCGGCAGCTGCTTTGGGGGTGTGCTCAGAAGATGTTGGCAAGTCCCCCGCTGCCCAAAAATGTCTCCCCCTGCCACCTGTCACACAGCCTCAAATTCCACCACCAGAGAGGTATGCCCCTGGGCTTCTATTAGAGACAATTTGGGGCATGGTTTAAGTGTAGACAGTTCCTCCTAGAGACACTGCACCTACACCCTTCCCTCCAGGTCCCTTCTCAGCGGGGCAAGGCTAGCTGAGGGTGTGGCCTTGGAAGGTGACTTCACTGTGTGGGTCTCCTGGGAGGCAAGGGGCAGGGGAAGTAAATGGGATGGACCCCAAGGTGCTGATCCGCTGTAGCACAGAGCGTGGTGCTGTTGGGAGACAAAGGTCCACATATTTCCCCAACAGAAGGCTTCTGAAGGGCCCACCTGTTTCATTTCTAGTCCCAGCTGGAACCCTAAATAGCCATGTTCAGAGCCGGGGAAGCCTAGAGCTTGTCTAGGGCTTGCGGAGCGGCACAGCTGCCACCCAGCACCTCCTAAATGTCTGTTAGTCACGTTCTTTCTTAGCTGTTTTTTTCCATGATTACACCACCTGTAGGATTATTCTCCTTAAATATTTTCCTCCAAAATGACTCACTTAAAAAAATAAATCAACATCTATTTTAAGGCTAGAACTCATGAGTTTTCCTCACCGATAAAGGAGAGTGACATATTGAAGCCCTGACGCTTTAGTGTGCTAAATTCCGGGATAATTTGTTTTTAGAGGAAAACAAGAATTATGAAAAATTAAAAAAAAAGAGGAGGGGAGAACATCTAGTTTCACACCCCCTTTAGAATCTATCGCCAAAGGTTTGATTTGTTAATAGTATTTTTTTTTCTAGTTTGTGGTAATAAAACATGATTATTAGAATAAAAATTAATGCCTATTCAGATACCACCATGAATCATATAGTTGATATTGTGGTTTTCCCAAGCCTCCAATTTTATATAAGGGGAAATAGGTTCAGAGAAAGAAAACTTGGGCAGGCAAGGGTGTAGCTGGCTGGAAGCAGGACGAGGCCTGAGATTTGTCCTGAAGAGAGGTAACATGAGCACTGGATTTGGAGAGAGAGAACGCTGGTTTTAGCTCTGGTCCGAGAGCAAAAGCCACTTCCCTTTCCTCTTAAGTAAGGGTCTTGATTTCCTTGTTTATGAAATAAGTGGTGTTCCTTTGGGGGATCCAAAAATAGGGGGAACTAGAGATGGATTTGAAATCTTGGAACATTTTTTTCTTTTATTGAGGTGATATTCGCTTAACACAAAATTAAGCCTTTTTTCTTTTTTTTTTTTAGACTAAATTTCACTCTGTTGCCCAGGCTAGAGTGCCCTAGCCTCAGTCTGGCTCACAGCAACCTCAAACTCCTGGAGTTGAAGTGATCCTCCTGTGTCAGCCTCCCAAGAAGCTGAGAATGGGAGCTCCCGTCACCACACCCAACTCATTTTTGTATTTTTAGCAGAGACAGGGTTTTACTCTTGCTCAGGCTGGTGCTGAACTCCTGTCTCAAGGAACCCTCCCGCCTTGCCTCCCAGAATGCTGGGATTATAGGTATGCGCCATCATTCTTGGCCAAAACCAACCATTTTTTTAGTTTTTATTTTTTTATATAAGACTTAGTAAGGACATGAGAAGTGAAAATTAACCATTTTAAAGCAAACAATTCATAAGCATTTGATACGTTCAGTGTTACCCAATTACCACCTCCGTTTAGTTCCCACACTTTTTCATGAGCCCTGAAGGAAACCCTGTTCCCATTAGGCAGGAACTCCCGTATTTCCTCTTAACCTCAACCCCTGGCAACCACCCGTCTGATTTCTGTCTCTAGGTATTTGCCTATTTAGGACATTTTGTATGAACAGAATACAGCCATGGTCTTTTCTATCTGGCTTTTCACTCAGCATAATGTTGTAGAGAATCACCCATCATGTAGCATGTCCAAACTTCAGTCCTTTACTCCTCTTTCTGTCCATTTTATGGATAGGCCACATTCTGTTTATCTTTCTTCCTTGATGTGCATTTGGGCTGTTTCAACCCTCTGGCCCTTGTGCATGATGCTGTTCGGAGCATTTGTGTACAAGTTTTGTGGGGACGTTAAGTCTTCATTTCTCTTGGCTATGTTCTTAGGAGTAGAATTGTTGGGTCATGTGGTAACCCTATGTTCAACTTCATGAGGACAGTTTCTGAAAATTCTGTGTATGTATTGGAGCATGTGCATTGAAGAAGATGGTCCCGGGATATTTTTTTTTTTTGTAGAGACAAAGTCTCACTTTATTGCCCTCGGTAGAGTGCCGTGGTGTCACACAGCTCACAGCAGCCTCCAACTCCTGGGCTTAGGTGATTCTCTTGCCTCAGCCTCCTGAGTAGCTGGGACTACAGGCACCTGCCACAACGCCCGGCTATTTTTCTGTTTTGCAGTTCGGCCAAGGCCGGGTTTGAACCCGCCACCTTCAGCACATGGGGCCGGCGCCCTGCTCGCTGAGCCACCGGCGCCTCCCCGATTTTTTCTTTTTTTTAATCACATTCTCAGGAAAGGTTAAGCAGCATGGAAAATGACTCCCAAAGGGCCCATTGCGGTCCTCTGACTTTCCACTCCCAGCTCCGCAGCTCACGCCGTGCAGGCCTTATCTTCCCCCTTTCTCACTCAGCTTGCCTGCAGCAGCCCACTCCATTCTGGGCAGTGCCTGGGTGCCGAGTGCTCCACTGGAAGGTCTTCTATCTCCACCGCCGCCACCCTGGAGGGAGAAGTGGAAAGACCAGGCTCAGGAAGGCTCCCTTGAGATAGAGTTGCTAGCTGAACTGTGAAGGTTGCCCGAGGGTCAGGTGGTGGGAAGAGGGCTTCTGAGTGCAGACATGTCATTTCCCAGTCAGCGTGGCAGGGACAGAGCTGGCTGGCGCTGTCTTTCCTTCCCCTGGCCACTCAGAGATAACGGGGATCACAAGGGCGTGGAAATCCTGTCTCCCGACCCCGCCCGCTCGCTCATCAGTGCAACAGATGCCGGCCATTACTCTGATTGCCGCTGAACGCGGTGGCCAGCACCCAGGGCACGTCTGAGGATCACTTAGGGCCCTGGGAAAGCAGGGGCCCCACACAGGATCAGCCCCCACACACCCCAGAGGCAGGTGCTCTGCAAGCTTCCCATGCAGTCCTGCCAAAACTGTCTTCCCACTGGGCAGCGTGCACGCAGGCGTGCCATCTCATCCCTGGGCCCCTCTCCGAAGCAGCTGGCAGAGCCACCGGGGCATCTGTGGGGGGCGAACAGGACAGGGGCTGGAGGCCCTGGCTGACCTGCCACCCCTGAGTCCGATACTTCTTTCCCTCCCAGCTGTGTGCCCGCGTCGCACGCAGATTTTCCAGGCACCTTCTTGGTAGAGCACAGGCGAGATCTGGTTTCACAGTGAATTCGAAGGGGCAAAGCAAGGCAGCGCCCGCTGAATTCCTGGCCCTGAGAGCAGCCATGTCCTTAATGTGTTATTTATGGCGCCCTCCTGACTCTGGTCTCATGTTAGGCTCCTGGGTGGGGCATTGTGCCTCACCAATCAATCAGCCTAGCAACTCACAGGCTCACTAACCAGTGTTAACCAGCCAGTATTATGTTCTCTTACAGGGGCCAAGGTTTGCTCTTGAAAGTGCAGAGAATGGGTGGTTTAATTTGTGTGTGTGTGTAACCTGTTTGTGTTGCTTTATTTTTTATTTTTTTTGAGACAGCGCCTCAAGCTGTCACCCTGGATAGAGCGCAATGGCATCACAGCTCACAGCAACCTCCAATTCCAGGGCTCAAGCGAGTCTCTTACCTCCGCTTCCCAAGTAGCTGGGACTACAGGCAACCGCCACAATACCCCGCCATTTTTTTTTGGTTGCAGCCGTCATTGTTGTTTGGCAGGCCCGGGCTGGATTCGAACCGCCAGCTCAGGTGTACGTGGCTGGCGTCTTAGCCCGTTGAGCCATAGGCGCCGAGCCTGTGTTGCTTTATTAATGCAGCTTTTCATGTGGCGTCATGGTTTGTTAACTGTGGCTCCTCCTCCCTTTTGTAAAAAAAAAAAAAACTGTGGTGAAAAACACATAAAACTTACCTCTGTAACCAATTTTAAATGTACGGTTCAGCAGGGTTAAGGACAGAGGGTGTCAAAACATGTATTCGCATTTTAAACAAAAAAAAAACTATGAAAATTGTAATGTTGGCAAAATGGTGAGTGGTTGTAGTTGCAGAAGGCAAATATGACTTGAGCATTACAATTTTAATATAGTTTTTTCCTTGCTTAAAATGAGTATATGTTTTTTTTGACACCCTCTGTATATTCATGTTGTGGCGAAAACAGATCTCTAGAACTTCTCTGTCTTTCAAAACTGAAACTTTGTACCCATGAAACACTGACTTCCCACTCCCCCCCCCTCTCAGATCCTGGGTGCCACCATTTTACTATCTGTCTCTATGAATTTCACTACTTTAGCCACCCATGTAGAGTGGGGCCATACAGGATTTGTTTCTTTGGGACAGGCTTGTTTTTCTTAGCAAGACATTCTCAATGTTCATCCTTGTTGGATTATGTGACAGGGTTTCTTTTCTTCTCTTCTCTTCTCTTCTCTTCTCTTCTCTTCTCTTCTCTTCTCTTCTCTTCTCTTCTCTTCTCTTCTCTTCTCTTCCCTTCCCTTCCCTTCCCTTCCCTCCCCTCCCCTCCCCTCCCCTTTCCCTATCTTCTTGTGCAATAAC
>CAUYON010202178.1:0-16003 GCA_963573935.1 Arctocebus calabarensis
GTAAAAACTAAAACTGTAAAACGCCTACAAAAACATGGGAAAAGTATTTATGATATTGGATTTGGCAATTATTTCGTGGATATGACACCAAAAGCAACAAAATAAAAATAGATAAACTGGACAACACTAAAATTAAAAAAAATAAAAACTTTTGTAAATCATACATCTGATAAGAAGTTAATATCCATGCTATATAAAGAATTCCTCCAACTGAACAATGCCAGAAATCAATTCAAAATGGGCAAGAGGCATGATCTATTTTTTGAAACTCTCTTTTACTCTTACTTTTATAATATTAGTTATCTATTTTTTGAGACTTTGGAAAAAAAATAAGAAGTTAACTGATGACTTCAAACTGAGTCTCAGAGTCAAAACATTCTATAATAGACATACTCTTATTTGACAATGTGAATGTTACTTTCTTGGCATTATTATTATTAATATTGCTTAATATTTTGAGGCAGTATCATCTGTTTTCTTTTCTGAATATATTTATCTTTGTTCATTCTTTACGTGGTTTTTGTTTCTAGTCCTTATCTTAAACATTTTGTTATTGTTATTAATTTTTAAGCCTTTTAAATTCTGTGAAGGCAAAAAAAAGTTATCTTAAAACACACTTACTTTATTAAAGCAACAATTTAAAAATAAATACCCTTGTCTGTTATCTGCTAACCCTCACTTCTGTCCCTATTGCTGATCCGACCACCAGTTGGTGCATAAGCGGTATATGTGTGTATACACATGGGTGTGTGTGTACAAGACAGAGTATATGAAATGGGCAGAACATGGCTCTTCCAGTGTCACCAGTCCTGGGCACAGAAGGAGAGCTGGGCTTAGTGTGCGAAGGACCTCACGTGAGTTCAGGTACATTCTGCCTTCACTACAGTAATAACGACACGTTAGGGTAATAAGGAAGGTAAGTAAGAGTCATTTTATTAAGGCAATTTTTTTTTTTGGCCATAATGTATAAGGATAGAGAAAAATAACATTAGGATGAAGATACTAACAACAAAGATGATTAGGCTGTTCACCTAGTTTCATATCATGTTTTTGAAGATAGAGGTTATTAAAAAGAAAAATCATAGGAGATTCTGAACCATATCCCCCTGTGATTATATTTAGATATATGACTGATAGGTTTATAATTCTTTAACTCATTTATTCACTTGAAAATATGTGCTGTCTGCCTACTCTCTGACAGAAACTATGCCAGGCCATGGATATACAAATGAATAAGAAACAGATTCCTCTCTTTAAAGAGCTCAGAATTTAATTGGAGAGAGAGATTCTATTTAAAAACTGTCAATTTTAGAACAGTGTAGACATTGTTCTACATTGTTCAGGAGCTATGAACTGACTATCATGGGAACAGAGAGTGAGTGGGCAACCTAACCCGGCCTGAGACAAGAGTGTCACGGAACGCTCCTGGAGAATGTGACGCCACCCTGAGCCTATCTATATTTCCAGAGTTATTCCCTATACACCATGCATTAGTCCTTATTCTGGGTTAAGATGTAGATAAAAAGCCTTGAAAAATGCAAGATCCAGACGAACATGATCCAGTCTGATCCAGCAGCACCTCAAATTAATATTTATTAAATTGAGTTGAATTAAATTAATTAGTGATAAACCAATAGAAACTTAATGAAGTCTTTTTCATCCAACCCCCCCCTAAAAAAAAACACCTTAAGGCAGAAATCCAGGTAAATTAAATGCAGCTATAAAATACTGGGAATAATTCAACTTTCCAGGCTCATAAATACACTCATACACAATATCACACCTTTATAAACACATACTTCGTGGACTGATGCCTGAACTCAGAGAGCACTCAGCAACTAACTTATGGTGTACAAACAGAGAATAGTACTTGATACTTTTGTGTGCACAATACAATTTTTTTTAAAGCCTCAGATTGCTTAGCTTCCTATACACAGATTGCACTGTTCACTAAAATGCTCAAATTAGTTATGCAAATCCCGTGCCATGTGATGCCTCTCCACCATATGTGACTAGTTACCATAGCAGTCATCTTAAGTGCATATTTTCCATAGCAACCTAGGAATCTTTACCATACAGAAGACTAAGTGAGACGGAATTGAAAGCAATTCCACAGGCAATATGAAATATAAATGTTGGCAATGTCTCCTGAATCCTTCTTTAAAACCATACCACTTAGTATTGACTTTTAAATGCCACAGCCCCTGGGTGGTTCTTTTAGACTGTATCAGCACTTCTTCCCTGTTGGGAATGTTAGATTCTTCAACAACACATAACGTTTATGATTTAGAGGCATAACGTGGAGTTTTTCCTCTGGTCTCCTTCTAGAGTCTGGATGAATTTGCTTCCTTCTACAATATGGAAGAATTACGACAAAGGGTTAAGAAGACTAAGCAGTGGTATCTGAATGCAATCTGCAACCAAAGTTCCATATGGTGGTGTGATGTACTTGTCATTTTCATTGGCTCACTGTGTTGTCATAACTTCCTGCCTCGGATTACAAGGCTGGTACCAAACTGAGCTAGAATTTTCCCTTGTCTTATTGGTCTTTTGAGAGCAGTTATCCATCTAGTTACATTAACCTCATTCTTGATATTTATTTGGAAGACTATCCTTGGTCTTCTGGGCTCATTGTTGTGTTCATGTATATGTTCATGTATATGTAATGAATATGGTAGGTATGTATACATGAGAAATGTATACATAATGAATATGGTAGGTATGTATACATGAGAAATAAAACACCAGAAGCTTCATTCATTTATTTTGAATTTAATCATTATACAAAAGTAAGCATATATACACACAAATATCATAATACAAAGAAGTCGCCTGGCATTAGAGCTAAATTTACTTGTGGGTAACATTACCAGTGGCTACATTGCTTGAGTACTCATCTGCCAGGCACTGTGTTAGCCTTCCAGATCCATTATAATTAACCCTCACAGCAGCCCTGTGAGAAATGACAGACTCTCTGCACTTCCTGAAGGGAGATAACTGAGGTACAGAGAAGATAATTAATAACGTTCCCGCACACACACCAAGATACCTAACTAGAAAATAATATAACAAGATTGAAAGCCATGTTTATCTACACTAAGAACTGAACTCATTCCAATATTCTTTGCAACTCAGGGGAAAAATAAAAAATAAATAAAAGGGCTAAGGCTCGGAAAAAAGATCCCTGTGTGGAACCTAAAGCTGTGTTCCAGATCGACTGGGAATGCCTGAAGGAGAACACCAGGTGGGGTAAGAGGCGATGGAACAGTCCCAGGCAGGTCTCAGAATAAACAGAATTGTCTTTTGGGGATATTGTCCTTGGGTGAACACTGGCTCCATCCTCAGTTCTCCTGGATTCTTTGTTTTACATAAACTTTGTGCAGATACATAACTCCTCTAAGGCTGATCACAAACCTAACAGAAAACCTTTGCTATTACTCAGGCACTCAATATCCCAGCATTACATCTCTCCTGCCCCTGCCTCTCTCAATGGAAGAAAACCAAACTCTTCTTGTTCTTCTATCTTTTGGAAATAAAATGATGTCCATTTCAGACACAAAAGCTATAACAGAAAGAAAAAAAACACAAATATATATATTTTTTATTCCTACATTATTTGCCTACAGAGTATCCCCTTAGGAGAAATAGTCTGTTTGACCAGTGAAACATCATTATGAAAAAGCAACCCCTTAACATTCCACTGAGCAAAATGAGCTTGTAGAGTTTTACAATTGCTTTATATATTCCAAGATTCCCCTCAAAAAAGTTTGTAATGGACTGCTAAGCTGTGTGATAAGGAGGGGTCTTATTTCCTATAAGGAAATGTTTATCCATGCCTAGGAGTCTTTGAGTCTGTACCCAACATTTGAGGCAGTGGACAGGCAGACTAAGGGAACTGGGGAAGCAGGGGAAAAGCCAGTATCAGGACCTCAAATCTCTACTTTTAAAAATGTACTGGTTATGAATAGATGATACTCTAGGCTTTTGCTGCTCTGGAGCTGTGGATTACAGACACCAATAGTCACAGTAGTGATCAAAAATCTCACTATCTTGTGGAGAGTGGTCTGTGAGGCGGCAAGGCCGGCACAGCCTGGGGAACATTCAGGGAATGAACCCCCAACTACTTCTCCTCCTTTCCCAAAACAACCATATTCCTTTCTTCATGCTCCCTCTGCCAAAAGTCATGTATCTCTTTGCCTGATTAATTTTTAAGAACTATGTGGCGATCCTTGTGATCTTCCCCCTCTTATTTCCTGTCATATGTTAACAAAGTTGAGTAGAAACCATTAAGTCACATAGTTCTTTCTTTGTCTAGTTAACTATGCAGAAATCCTTGTGAGCTTTCCCTTCATACTTCTTATCATATGTTAAAAAAGATAAGGTGAAACCATTAACAAGATGATTGGTCTTTATTAAAGTCATTTATATTTTCCAATCATACTATCAGACCAAAACATGTCTTTTGTTTATGCTACTTCCCAATATTGTCCATACTACTTTCCCCCAGACAACCCTGTACAGATATTATTTTTAAAAAGCTGATTTTCTGCTTTGAGGCCGACTTCAGACATCAGCTCAGTCAGACCTCCCAATCCCATCTTTTGTCTCTGTGTCTTCTCTTGTGCTGTGTTTTTCTCAATCCCCACCAATTCCACTCTATTTCACTCCCCTTCCCCGCATTGGTTCGCGATACTACGTCTCTCTTAATTCTTAGACCCCCTCAGTTTCTCCCCCTTACCTGTCTAACGAGAGACTCCAGTCCTCCCTGACCTGGCCCTCTTGCTTCACTGGCCTCTGATGCTCTCACTGTCTGTATCTCCTTCATGTTCTGAAACACTAAATTACATGCAATTCCCTCCGTACATCATCCTGCTTCTCATCTCTAAATGTATGTTCATGTTTGTCCCTAGGCTTAAAGGGATGGACCTCCCACCTCATTCCTACCTACTACATTTATCTGGCCAACTTCACCCATTCATTAGGGTCATCTCTCCCATGAGGTGAGTTTAATACCCTTTTTCTGGTTTCACAATACTCTTACATAACTATTCACCACACTTAATACTGTGTCTTACAATAATAGCAACATGGAAAAAATAATATTTCATCATTAAAATCCTTTGTAGTACATGAAAAGATCTGCTTTATTTTTTGAGCAAATGTTTTCATAACCCAACTTCCCAAGTGAATGGCTAGCCTAATGGGACTGCCTTCTGGGAGACATGTAAAGGAGAGAACATGCTGAAAGAGAAGGAAGAAAAGGTTTGGAAGCGGAAGAGGGCTATCAGGGAACCAGCATCAGAGGTAAAGTTTCAGAGGAAGCCAGCAAGACAGAAAAATCTCACAATCTGAAATGTGACCTCCTCTCAGTTAGACTATACAGTTCATTAGCCAAGGCATTCAATTCTCAAATTGTATGAAAGAAATAAAATTTGGGACTGAACTGGGAAAAGAGCTTTGCTTTATATCTGCACTTACTGGGAGCAAGAAGAGTCGTGGGCCACTGGAGACAGAAAGAAATGGAAAGTAAGTTAAAGAAACTAGAAAAAGGTGTGGGGAAAGTGTTTAACTATCCCAGGCTATGGATTTGTGTTTCAATCAAGTTTGACAACACAGCTTACATAATTATGTGAAATATTTCTGCTTCCCTGGCCAGTCTGAGAAATTTTTACTTGCTGCATCACCATGACTATTGTAGATGTTCAATATGCATTAGGTAAATCAATATTATTCATATTCTATATAAATTGCTGGTTTAAAATAAATTTATAAGAATGGCATTTTTTGAGTTTTTTCATAAACCCTAGAGATAGCTACAGATACCTTGTTTATTAAGAAAAATGTGAATGGAAAACTAAGAGTCTAAGAAAAAAAACTAAATTAAGTTCAATTTGCTGGGAAATTTATTTAGTGCTCTTCAAAGCCATATACAAATGGATCTTGGTTTTTCTATACACTACTCACAATCATTAGCTGGGAGAAATGTATGGAATGAGTTATGTTGGGATGTGTCCCATAGGGAGGGGTATCTGGAGCTTTTGGACATTGTACACCACCCCTTAATGGGGACTCAAGCCAGCTCCTTCTTTCACCTTGAGCTCAAAGTGCATCCTGGCATTTTCACGTATCAGGTCCCAGTGTAGCAATTGTCCCAATAAGGATGACTCTGGTTGTGCCTGTTACTCTTTCAGTTTACTGCAAATAGTTTCCAATTTGTCTTGCAAGGATGCACCTGTTTGGGGTAAACACAAGTGGATGAGGTAACACATCTTAATACAATTATATTCTCTCAAAAGCTTTACATGGTAAAGAGAGGCACCATGGGGATCACTGGGCTCATTTTGGATTACGAACACAATGACTTTGAGCTGTTCCACACATGATCTAGCAACTGGAGCAAAGGCAACTTGATTTGATAGTAGATTGAGTTTAATTTGTTAACGGCGTAAACAGAGCGAAGCTGCTCTGGAGTTGGGAGAGGAAGGGCATATCCAATTACCATTTTATTGTATGTACCTATCTCCATCCATCTGAAAACTAAACTGGCCACTGAAAAACATTAGCGTGCAGATTGTTAACTGCCTTCATCTGAGATTAAGCAGGGCCAAACCTTATAAGCATGACCACAGTTAGGATTCCGAGCCTCCCATAACCCACCAACATACACAAACAATTTTTTAATCTTAAAGACCTTTGAAATTCAATGAATTTTCTTCTGCCTGTCCTCATGGTCTAAGTTTTCCTTTTTTGCAAAGTGGTAAAAGAATTCTTCTTTATTCATAGAATGGGTAATAATAAAAATGGCAGCTACCATTTTGTGGGCCTTTGCTAGGTGCCCAAATCTGTACTAGATATTTTATACAAAGGATGTCATTCTTACAACAACTCTGCAAGAAAGCTGTTATTATCTGCAATTGACGAAAAAAGATAATAAAGTCAGTGATGTGAGGTATCTTTCTCAAGATTACTTAGTTAGGAAATAATGATGCTGGAACTATAATAGTGACCTAACTGATACATTCAACCACTACAGCCAAATTGCTTCAAATTAAATTAAATAAATGTAAATTATTAATTGTAAAATAATTGTAAATTGTAAACTGTAAATCAAAGGCAAAACATATATAATGGAAGAATTACTTTGTACTTCATTAGCTCACACATGACCATCGAAGTCATCCAGTTCCTACATGGTCTTTGCCAAGTACCTAACCTTCCTGAGATTTAGTTTCTGAATTTATAAAATAGTGATCTTGTTATCCATTTAATTACCTGCTTCCTATCACACTCTACTGTAGTAGAACTAATGCTAGATAACATCAGATAATGGATCCAAACATAATTTGTAAATTGTAAAGCACCGTGCAAACATGAGGTACACTTGCTGCTTTGAGAAGGGGCAGAGTTACAGATTAGGGCACTTGGGGCAATGTAAGTGTTGAAAAAAGTCACAGTCTCTCTGATAGGTGTTTGATATCCTGCCTACTTTGTGTAGGAAATAATTTCAGTTGAAATATTTGACTGCCCCAAATCAAACCGCTTTTCCCATGCAATGGTCCTTTTAAAATTATTGCTGGGGGCAGATCTTACCCCCAAAAAGGGCCCTTCTGAGAGAGGAAAGTCAAGCTGCCTGTCCACCAAGGACCTATATTCTGAGAGAAGGAGCCCTTGAGGCTTCAAAAAGAATTCATCATGTTTTTCTTTCTTCTTTTTTTTAATCTAGAGAGAGGTCTAGAGGTTCTCAGCATGAAAACTAATGATGCACATTCCTAAGCTTATATCCCAATTTTGGGAGCTATTTTGCAGCTAAGATCTACAAAAGTTCCATGGATCCAGGCAGTAAATTCTGAATCTCAGGTTGATAAAGATGGCCTCTGCCCTAGGCATCTGTGATAGCTTATAGTTTATGAATATAGGAGAGAAAGATCATATTGTTCCACCCTTAGGTTAACACATATTAAGCATTTCCTAAAGTGATTTCTAGTGAAGGTGTAAAAATGCTTTCATGGGTTTAGGCTGCTGTCACAGAAAAAAAAAAAAAAATCATCTACTACTGAGATGGGAGGGACTTACAGGAAATCTATGAGCAAATAATTCTTAGGGTAATATAGGACATGTCATCTTCTGAGAATATTTTCTCCTCCTCTAAAACAACCATAATAATCAAATTATGTATTAATATTAACATTAATACTGATAAACTCCAACTTCCTCCTTCAATCCCGAATCATTGTATGTGACAAGTAAATGATGAATACATGAATAAATAGATGAATCTTTCTAATAATTTAAATTGATCCTTCACCACTACTGAACTCTGGTTTCCTGACAGCACTTATCAGTCAGGAGAATGACTTCAAGGAGCATTGCAAAAAACATAATTTTCCATGTAGAGGACATTAACTGCAGGCATTTTGACTTCAAGAAATTCTGTCTCTGGCCAAGCATGGTAGCTCACACTTCTAATCCTAGCATTCTGGCAGCCCGAGGCAGGTGGATTGCTTGAGTTCAGGAGTTTGAGACCAGCCTGAGCAAAAGCAAGACCTTCTCTCTACTAAAAACAGGAAACAACCCAGGACTTGTGGTGCACTCCTGTAATCCCAACTTGGAGGTTGAGGCAAGAAGATCACAATCCAGTAAATATCATATAAATATACTAACATACCAGAAATTCAGAGGCAGATTTACCAGGATTTGTGACTTGCATGAGCCCCTTACAAAGCCCTAGACTTAATTTTGTAATTATATTTTGTGTTCTCTTTTATTAAAGTTCTCTCTCACAAATTATAGAAAGTCTAGGCCCACAAAAATTAAGTCTACCTCTAGAGACACTTTACTATATGGTTAATCTTGTAAGGTACATGCTTTATAGACACAGGACTTTGAGAATTACAGAGGTAAATGACTTGCCCAATTCTCATCTTGAGTGGTGGGATTTAAACAAGTTATTTGCATAAGTTTAAGGGGTACAAGTGCATTTTGTTACATGAATATATTGTAGACTAATCATCACCAAATAATGTACATTGCATACATTAACTTCTCATCCCTCATTCCCCTCCCATCTCCTCACCTTCAGAGTCTGAAGTATGTATTATTCCATACTCTGTCATTATGTATACATTATTTATCTCCTACTTATAAATGAGAATATGCAATATTTAACTTTGTGTTTCTGAGTTATTTCATTTAAGATATGTACTCCATGGCCGCCATGTTACTGCAAAAATACGATTTTACTCTTTATTATGGCTGAATATGTTTCTGTGTACATATGTATGTTGTGTGTGTGTATATTTATTTATACAATCATCCATTGATGGACATTTAGGTTTAATCAATTATCTTTGCTATTGGGAACACATATAAGTATAGTTATCTTTTTGATATAATGATTTCTTGTCCTTTAAGTATACCCAATAGTGGGATGGATGAATTATATGGTACGTTTATTTTTAATCCTTTGAGAAATCTTCATACTGTTTTCCATATAGGTTATACTAATTTACATTCCCACCATCATTATAAAAGCATTCCGTTTCTCCACATTCTCTCTAACATCTGTTGTTTTTTTTGCATTTTTATAATAGTTATTCTGAATGGCATAAGATCATATCTGATTGTGATTTCAATTTGCATTTCTCTGATAATTAGTGATGCTGAGCATATTTCATATGCTTTTTGGCCATTTGTATGCTTTCTTTAAAAAATGTCTGTTCATGTCCTTTGCCCACTTTATAATGGGATTATTTCTGGTTGTTTTAGTTGTTGGTGTTATTTGATTTTTTTTTGTAACTTCTGGATAGTAGTCCTCTGAATGATTCATAGTTTTCAAATATTTTGTCCCATTCTTCAAGTTGCTTGTTCAACTCTGTTGATTATTTCTTTTGCTTTGTAGAAGCATTTTAGTTTAATTAAGTCCCATTTATCTATTTTTGCTTTTGTTGCGTGTGCTGTGAGGTCTTAGTCACAAATTCTTTGCCCCAGACCAGTGTTTTTCAACCATTTCTGCTCATGGCACACTTGAACCAATAGTTAAACTCCTGTGGAACCTTTAAATTTTGTTGATCAAAAAAAAAACAGGGAGTAAAAAAAGAATATACTTACTGTGCTTTGAACTTCTTTTGAAAATAATTTAATTACTAATCTTTAAAAATTGGGGGGGTGGCATACCTAAGATTGTCTAATTGCATACTGGTTGAAAATCACTGCCCTAGAGCAATGTCCAAAGAACTTTACCAAGTTTTCCTTTGAGTAAAGATTTGGGTCTTAATATTAAGTCTTTTTTCTTTTTTGCAGTTTTTGGCCAGGGCTGGGTTTGAACCTGCCACCTTAGGCATATGGGTCTGGAGCCCTACCCCCTTGAGCCACAGGAGCCCTCAACATTAAGTCTTTAATCCATCTCAAGTTGATTTCTGTGTATGGTGAGAAATAAGGGTTCAGTTTCATTATTAGGCATATGGCAATCCAATTTTCCCAGCATCATTTATTAAAAAGGATGTCCAAAACCCAGTGTAGGTTTTAGCCAACTTTGTCAGAGATCAGTTGTCTATAAATGAGTGGCTTTTTTTTTTTTTTTTTTGCTTTTTATTCTGTTCCATTGAACTGTATCTATTTTTATACCAGCTGTGTTGATTACTATAGCCTTGTAGGTCAGGTAGAGTGATGTTACTTGCTCTGTTCTTTTTGCTTAGGATTGTTTTGGCTATTTGGCCTTCTGTTTGGTTCCATATGAAGTTTAGAAGTGTTTTTCCTAATTCTGTGAAAAATGGCTTTGGTATTTTGGTGGGGATTGCATTGAATCTCTAGATTTATTTGAGCAACAGGGCCATTTTAACAATATTAATTCTTCCAATCCATGAACATGGGATTTTTTTTTCATTTGTTTGTGTCATCTATAATTTCTTTCATCTGTGTTTTGTAGTTTTCCTTATAGCAATCTTTCATCCCTTTGGTTAAATATACTCTTTGAGGTTTTTGTTGGTTTGTTTGTTTTTGCTTTTGGTAACTATTGTAAATGGGATTGCCCTTCTGATTTAGTTCTTAGTTTGATCATTATTGGTGGCGAGGAATACTACTGATTTTTGTACATTGATATTGTGTCTTAAAACTTTACTGAATTTATCAAATCTAAGAGCTTTTCAGAATAAGTAAGTAGAGAATCATATTGTTATGAAACAGTTAATTTTATTTTATTTCATCTTTTCTGACTTGGATGCCCTTTATTTCTTTCTCTTGTCTGATTGCTCTAGCTGGGACTTCTGGTACTATGTTGAATGGGAGTGGTGAGAGTGGACATTGTTCCAGTGCTTAGGGAAACTGCTTTCAACTTTCCTCTAATCAATATGCTCTTGGCTATGGGTTTGTCTTATGTGACCTTTATGATTTTGAGCTATGTTCTTTTTATGGTTGGTTTGCTGAGGGTTTTTATCATGAAGGAATGTTGACTTTGATCAAATGCCTTTTCTGTACCTATCAAGAGGATCCTGTGGTTTTCGTCTCTAATTGTTTACATTAAATGAAGAATTTCGGACAGTTGTGATGCCTTCTTTTCAGATGTGAATGACACCGTCATGCCCATTAGTTTCAGGCAGTCCCTTTTCATTATCACTGAAATCAACCACTTGTCTTACAAGTGGGCAGGAACTAATACATTTGAGAGCCCTCTCCTCACTGGGCACTCTGCCAGGGGCTTCTCCCACAAATACCTGCTCTCTCACACTCTCTTACCCACACATACTTACAGACACAAACAGAAATACACATACACACACACGCGCGCACACACAAAATTTCTTTGATTCCCACAAAAATATATAGCAAAAGTAAATAGAGAACAGAAGCAAACCTCCAAAAGGCTAACTACTGAAAGTTTCATAAGTTAAACATGTGTGGTACTTAAACCTGTATCTGTTTGACTCTGAAGTCTACGAAGTTTTTATTATCTATGATGCTGCTGCTGCTTCCTGTGCCCAAACAGGGCAAGTCAGGCATTCCACGGATGACTCTATCTCTCCTTGGTTCTGGAAGACTGCCAGAACTTTCAGCGTATGTCAATAGTGGTTTTTCTTCAATGACACTAAGAAGAAACAAGCTATCACGTGGTCCTCTTCAGACTCAAATGTCACAGCTGAATATCTGAGATGTGTAACATCACCCTCACAGTTCATCTACAGAAAAGAAGACTGTTTTATGACTGTGTCCCTGGCACTGTCATGATTTCCTGATAACTATAGATAACCTAATAAAAGCCTTAGTCTATAATCCAAGCCCACTGTAATCCCCAGATCTGCTACTCACATCCCAGATGTGATGAGACATCAACTAAATTACCTATTGTCCTCCTAAGGAGCAGACTTTAATTTAACAGGAAACCTCAGGCAGCTGAGTTTCTGTCTCACTAGGGATGTTATAAATGGTGACAGCACATGCCTAGATTTAGCCAAATGATGTTGCGGTCTAGGAACTGAAAGTGACAGCATCTAAATTCTATAGCCCAACAAGGGATCACGTAGGGTATACACCACAAGTCTGAAAGGAAGACTGAAGAGACATCAGCACCATTACTGTGTGAAGTAAAGGTCCCCAATACATCTGGAGACCTGTCTGGGTAAGTGACCACATGGTCTTCCTGTGAGATTTATAAATCTGCTCTAAGGATAGCTTCTGGAGCACCTCCTGAGAGATGTCATTCTCAGGAAATCCAGAACAAGATTTCCAGGGCAGAGTAGCCCCTCCAAATAGATAGAGGACCTCTGCTTACTGAGGAATTAAGAGACCAGGAATACACCAAGAAATCACAGATTTGGTTTAGAATATAAATTAATGACAACTGTAGTTAAAATCATTCTATAAATCACTGAAAAGATAGCAAGATATAACAAGACTCCTCTCTGTCCTCTATACCCTATGGTTAAAATCCAGGATGTTAAGATCCATTTTTAATATAAAGACACAAGCCGTACAATATATTCCTTTTGAATAACCTCCTTGTGATTCTGGCCTTAGTTCGTAATGACCCTCACCTCTCAACTACACTATAACTACAGCCCCACAGCCAGTCTCCCCTTCTAGATTCTTTCTGCCCCAGTTATCTTCCACACTGCTGGAGGAGTCCTTCTCTGAAGTGCACAGATTAGTATGTCTTTCTTCTCTTAAGAAATCTGTTGACTATTGCCTGAAGGATTCAGTTAAAATTCCCTAGCCTATGAACAATGCTTCTCACAATCTTTTTCTCAAAATTACAAACTCACTTTCTAATTCTTCCTCTAAAGAAACTTATACCCCTGCCATATAATCTGCCTTGGCATTCCAAGGACACAAATACTCTTTTATGACTCTGCCTGGTGGACTTTGGCTTCTGTTCAAAAAGTGTTATTCTCTAATTCAAAGCTTAGATAACCATTATTCATACTTTACACCCAACTGAAATACATTCCTTGTGAGAAGCTAAATCCCATTCTCCCATAATGAATCCTTCTCTGCTTCAGGATCCCATAGGATTTGCACATAGATCTATGGAAACACTTATCACAATGTGTTGTAATTACTTGTTCAGATAAATCACTTCTCCAAAATCTGTGAACATAGCAAGGGATGATTTCTGTCTCTTTCTCCTTTGTATTACCATGGAATGCTTCTTGGCCTTTGGCTAATATCAAGTGTTGTATTGCCCTGGGTACTTGTCGTGAAGTAGGCAGATTATAAGGGGGGTAGATTGTAAGAGAAGGAATAGATGAGCAGACATATGGAAAGATAAAATATAGTATAAGCAAATGCAGAAAGGAGCATGTGACACAAGAGGGTAAGGTATAAATTAGTACCATTTATTTCCACTTAATGATAATCTTTTTTGCAAAATAATTTCATTTGAATGCTAAACCATAGTGATTTCCCACAGTGAAAAAAGATAATAATACATGAACAACTGTTTTCACCAGAGACAGTCCAGATTCACTTACTATAAGCCCATGATTTTTCAATATATTGAACTCTGACCATGGTCCAAACAGGGATCATCAAACTCTTTCTGTGACTGGAAAATACTAAATAGTTTAGGCTTTCTGGGGCCTGTGATTCAACTTTGCCATTATGGTGCAAAGAAGCCATAGGCAATATGTGAAAGAATAAACATGACTATATACAAATAAAACTTTATTTATGAGCACTGAGATTGTATTTTATGCTATTTTCTTTTTATCCAAATTATTATTTTCTTGATTCCTTTTCAACTATTTAAAAATGCAAAAATATTCCTAGGTTCTGGGTTGTACAAAAACAGGTGGTAGGCAAAATATGAAATGTCCAATTTTGAATCAAAATTTTAGTTTACCTACTAAACTAGAAGTACTATAATTAATCAAAGTATGCACCTAAACTATTGACATACTTTTGCCATCTTAATGGCTTGCATATGCCAGCCTGTAGAGCACATGGCAATGAAATTGTGGAAGGCATTCTCCACAGCTTCTTGAGAACTGCATATATTTCCTTGGAGGACTTAGTCCAAAGCCTGGAATAAGGAGTAGTCAATTGGTGCAAAGTCTGGTAAATACAGTGGATGACAGAGAGATTCCACATACAGCCTCTTGTAGGTTGAGCAGCAGTTTGTGCAACACATGGTCAAGCATTGTCTTACAAGAAGATTGGCCTATCTCTATTGACCAATCTTGTCTGCTTAATAGCAACTACCCAACACTTCATACAACTGGCTATTCTAGACATCCACTGTAATCAACAGACCAGGTTTCATAAAATTGTAGTAAATGATACCGGTGCTGGACAACCACAAAACTGATATCATTAGCTTCTTTTGAGGAATATTTGGTTTTGGACTGTGTTTTAGCAATTTACCTTTTTTTCAACCATTGTGCCAAATGCCTGTGATTATAACAAGTAATCCATTTTTCACCGTACATAATGGTATGGTGTGGAAATGGTTTGCCCCTGCCTTCATGTCATGACAGGAAAGAAAAACAAGTTCTGAGATGATTTTTTCTTCTGGCACTCATTTAATTCATGTGGAACTCATCTGTGCAGCTCCTTTACCTTGATGATTCATCTCAAATGGTCCAATATTGTTGGAATAATATTGTCAGACCTTGTTGCTAAGTCACACATAGGTTGAGATGAATTCATTTCCACTACAACTTTCAGCTAATCATTAGCACCTTTGGTCTCTGGTCACTTTCATGGTCATTGTCATAATTAAATTCACCAAAATGAAACTTCTCAAACTGTCATTATGCTATGCATTCATTAGCCACATCCTTCCCAAACACTTCATTGATATTTCAAGCAATCTACGCTGCACTGGTCTGCAACAGAACTCACATTTAGAACTAACACAGATTTTTGACTTACCCTTGATTTCACAAAAATTGCTCTTAAAAACGTTTGAAATCAGAATGTTTAACATAGCCTTCATGGCATTTTCTTAGTTATTGTATGAAGACATTTGCATACTGCATTTACTAAGTTTCGCCTGTACCCTTCTAAGATGCACCATAGGTGTGGCCCCACCGATTACCCTCCCTCAATTCCAAACTTCCCCCTCCCCTCCCTTCCCAAATTTTTGTGTACACTTGGGTTATAGTCTTAATTTGGAACCTTTTTTTTTTCTTTTGAAAAAAAAAAAATATATATATTTTTTGTTATCTTTATCATTGAATCATAGCTGTGTACAATAGTGTAATCAAGGGGTACAATGTGCTGGTTTCTTTCTTTTATTTTCTTTATAAGACAGAATTTATTCACAGAAAAGAAAGAAAAGAATACAGAAAACATTAAGGCACCTGTTACAGGGAGAAAATTCTAGTGGGGAGAGAGAAGCTCTCTCCGTTTCTCTCCCAGTCTTTCCCCTTCTCCTCCTTTAGGCCTTTAGTCTCAGGGTATATATAGGTGTATGGGTTCCTTGGCCAGGAAACAAATGAATACAGTCCCTTCCACCAGGGGCAAGGTGAATGAATGTATCAATGAATGGATACAGTCCTTTCATGGGATT
>CAUYON010202192.1:0-26090 GCA_963573935.1 Arctocebus calabarensis
CCTTCCGCCAGGGGCAAGGTGAATGAATGTATCAATGAATGGATACAGTCCATTCATGGAATTGAGGCCTAGGAAATTCACAAGAAATTGACCTAGGCATAGGAAATGGGGGTTCCACATATAGTCCTAAGTGTGAAGTGAAGGAGACACCAAGGCACAGGTGTCATCTATTTTTTTAAAAGAGCCCTAGGTAGCACTGATACAGGAAATTATGGGAGATATAGGTGGTCAGGTACCTAGGGAGCAGACTGAGAAGGAAGGCAATGCCAAGCTGAATTTCGGTGTAGGTTCAGGAAGCCCATGGAAGGAGTACAGTGGAAAGAATGTGGACTTTGGACTCAGGTAAACATACATTTCAATCCCATTTGTACCACTTGTAGACTATGCTATCTGGGCAGATTGCAAGGCCTCTCTCAGTCTCTTTGGTTTTTTTTCCATCTTAAACAAATGCAATATTTACCTAACAGGGTTGTGACGATTCAATGGAAAATCAGGTATAAAAGATCTGATTTAGGACCTGACAGAGAAATTAATTCTCCCATCTTCCTCTTGAATGAACCTTTAGCCCATGCCAGGCCAGTGTCATAACTGCCTTTGGAATGAACTGATGCAAGACGTTTCCACAGAAAACATGCAAATACAGGTGAGAAATGGAAAAAGATTCAAGTTGTTCTTCAACCTCAGAGGTTTCAGAAACCTTCAAAGGACTGTATTTTTTTGGACAGGAACCATTCTTCCTTAGAGAAATGGAGAGAAGCTTTGAAACTGACGAAGGCCTTGCCTTCATAGCTTGACAAAAGCAAAATCTGGTTCTACTACAGGCCACCTCAGTTCAATTGCAAAGATAATCCTAGCTCCTGGGCAGCTTAGCCTGTGAAGCAGGGTCAGCTGTAATGAAAATAACACAGTCATAGTCATTTTTATAAAAGAAAATTCCTCATGCAAATCTGCTCACAGAGCAAAGAATCGCCTTTCTTGAAGATGGAAAATAGCACTCCTTCTCAGGAGACCTAACCTGCCTTAACTACACATCACTGATGTCATGCAGGTATCGACAAATACATATCGATATCACTTCTGTTTGACAACTGCTTTGGAACTAGCCTCAAAATAGTAATCACTTAAAACCGATTTTCCAGACTGCCTTGTATTTTAAATTGACACCAAATATTTATTTTGGGATTGAGTGCTAATCAGTATTCCTTGGAGGTCACTAATCCAAGAGACAGCTGGTAGAAAGGGAGAGGAGTTTGGAATCAGGTACAAGTGGTCTCAAGTTGTGACTCGTGGTAGGGACAAGCTGCGTGACTTTAGGCTGATCATGAAGATGCTCTAGGCCTCAGCTTTATTTTTCTCTCAAATGAAGACAATGTCTTTCTTACTCTAAAACAAGTGCTCTCTTACTGAGAGACCAGCATTTGCTTGGATGGAGAGGAGGAAAGTGCTCATTCATTGCAAAAGACAGGAAGTGCTGAGTACAGGTGTCTGAGAAGTCCTAAGGTACTGGCAGGACTTGGCTGCAGGGGACAGGGAAGGAGCAGGTTGAGAGTCAATTTGCAGCTGAATTGAAAGCCTCTTCTGAATAGAGAGCTCTCTTCTGCTTCACCTTCACTGGACATCAAAGAAATAGATCAAGAGAAGGATGGCATTGTTTTCACTTGAAGAAAGAACAAGCGTCCTGGGCTTATTGAAACAAGAGGGGCTTAAGTCATACTGACTTCCTCATTGTACGAAAGTACAAGATATCCTAAGTCTCCAGAGTCTCCTTTCTAAAGACTCGAAATCTCCTGCTGACGGAGACTCAGAGGGAGTTCATAAGCGACTCTCAAATCTCTTCTATATCCAGCAGGTCCTTGAATAATGTTGTTTCATTCAATGTTGTATCATTATAAGGTTGATGAGAAAAAAAAAAAAAAGATTGATTCCCGGCCACTCTTTGCGTGGACTCTGCACACTCTGCCCGTGTCTGTGTGGGTTTTCCATGCGTACTCCAGTTTCCTCCCACGTCCCAGGGCTGTGCACGTCAGGTTCATTGGCATGTCTCCGAGTTGCCCATCTGTGTAAGGGTGTGTGTGAGTGTGCCATGCGACAGAGTGATTTTCAGCTGGTGCTCCACTGCACATTGGTGTGACTTGAGAGGATCTCAGGTGTGCCATGAAAAATTATAAAGGTCATTAATTAAATTATTTTCAAAAGAAGTTCAAAGCCCAGAAAGTATATTCTTTTTCTTCCCCGTTTTTATGATCAACATAATTTAAGTGTGCTGTAAAAGTTTAAGTATAGTGTGCCATGAGATTTAAAAGGTTGAAAAACACTGATGGTACAGAACACGGTGTTCTGTCCAGGGTGGGTTCCAGTCTTGTACCCTGAGCTGCCAGGACAGGCTCCAGTCCCTCTGGACTCTGAACTGGGATAATTGGGTAAAGAATTACTGTTCTTTTTCTTTTTTTTTTACTAAATGAGTGTATAGCTCATATTTATTTCAGTGTTTAATATGAGAAGTGTTTTGGTCTTTGTTTACGAGTTTGGTGGTATTTTTGTGACCAGAAATATGCCACAGGAACTAAACTTGTATTTGTATCAGTGGGCCTATGGCAAAACTGGTTTTGTTACATGTCATTTTTCTTAAAGTTGCAGTTTCCCAGAACCTGTGGCTGATGCTGAGGGAGGATTTTCTGTACCAGACAAGTTTCCTGAGTTACTGTGATGATTACTGTGGTTGGGCGGGTCCTGGTGAGCTCCAGTTTCCTCACTCTCATCTACTCCCTTTTAGGAAGAAAAACCTTACAGAGACTAATCTGAGTTCCAAACAGCAAAGTCCTAGTTCTGGCCACTGGGTCTCAGATGATAGACCAGAATTGATGAGAATGGTGGGCCCAGTGTCACTTGCCCTTCCCTTAAGGGGTCCCTGCTGGACAGGGACCTATAACGTTAAGGGGCCCAGGGAACTGATCAGAAGTCAGAATCTAAACTCCTGGACTCTCAGCATTTCAAAGGTAGAGGAATCCAACCAAGGGCTATAATATATACATATACAATATACATACAATTCTGGTATCACATTAAGACCTAAGCATTTTCAGAGCCAAATGCCAATGTAAGGAAATAGCCTCCAATACAGCTAAACTTTAAAGAATAACCAAGTGTTAGTGGACACCGGCTAACAGGACAGTGATATTCAACTCATCAAGCAGTAACTGGTGATGGCAGAAGTGGTGGGAGAGACACAAAGATGCAGGTGCTATTGACACTGATAACAGTAACAGCCACATGTGCTGACTATGCACCAGGCATCGCTCTCATTCATTGTTCATTCGGTAAATAGCAGGAGCTCATAAATACTTGCTGAAGGAATTGGTCGCTTGCACCGGTTACACTGGCCTCATTTCTGTTCCTTGGATGCACCCCAGGGCCTTTGCATTGGCTATTTTTTTCCTGCCTGGAAGGCTCTTCTAGACATTTGCTTGACTGGCTCCCTTACTTCCTTCAGGTATTTTCTCGAAAGTGAAATTCTCAGTGAGGTCTCCCTCACACTAAATGTAAAATTATCACCCCTGTCCCAGTCCTACACCCTGGCTTTTCCCGCAGCACTCAGGACTGCTGTATGTATCTGGAGTACTTCATTTTACCCATTTGCTACTGTCTGATCTCTGGTGCTAGCCTGGGAGCTTCACAAGGGCAGGGAACTTGGACTGCTTTGCTCACTTCTTAAGCATCCTTGCCTAGGTTTGATGCTCAAATTTGTTCAATGAACTGAGTGAAATACTTTCTTGGCCAGGCATGGTGGCCCATATCTGTACTCCCAGTACTCCGGGAGGCCAAGATGGAAGGATTGTCTGAACTCAGGAGTTTGAGACCAGACTAAGCAAGAGTGAGACCTTGTCCCCACCAAAAATAGAAAAACTAGCTGGGTGTGGTGATGGGTGCCTATAGTCCCAGCTACCCAGGAGGCCAAAGCAGGAGGATTGCTTGAGTCCAATAGTTTGAGGTTGTTGTGAGCTATGAGGACGCCATGATGGTATTCAACCCCAGGGTGAGAGAATGAGACTGTCTCAAAAAAAGAAAAAGAAGAAAGAAAGAAAAGAGAAATAAATGTTTCTTAGTGCCAGTTATGTGTTCCACCCAACAATAAGCACCAGGACAGCTGTGTCCTCTAGAAGCCTATGGCCTATTGAGGATAAGATATTAGACTAATTACATAATGATCTCCATTCTCCTGAAATACAATATGCTGTATGCTTTCTTGATATCATTTCACTGAAACCTTACCACAATCCTAGGTTGCGGCTATTATAAATCATAGTTTACAGATCCTATCTTTGTTTTTTCCATAGCTGAAAATATCCAGATCAGGTTCTTTTATTTTTTTTTTTTTTTGTAGAGACAGAGTTTTACTTTAACGCCTTCGGCAGAGTGCCATGGCGTCACACAGCTTACAGCAACCTCCAACTCCTGGGCCTAGGTGATTCTCTTGTCTCAGCCTCCCGAGTAGCTGGGACTACAGACGCCTGCCACAAGGCCCAGCGATTTTTCTGTTTTGCCGTTCGGCGAGGCTAGGTTTGAACCCGCCACCTGCGGTATATTGAGCCGGCGCCCTACTCGCTGAGCCACAGGCGCCGCCCCAGATCAGGTTCTAAATTACAGAGGGACAGGACTTAATTTAGTTGGCACACTTTGATGATAATTATATACATATGTAACTTGCAGTGATAATGGTCTTTTTCATATTAATTACTTCCCATGAATCCTGTGATATATTCCTTCTATTAATGAGGAGACGGAGGCTGGAGAAGTTAGGTGACTTCCCAGAGCCACATACGTAGCAAGTCTTCCAGATAGGATCAAATCTATTTTGTATCCTTACCATTCTTCCTGTGTGAGGAACTCAAATGATGAAGGGACTGGTGGGTGGGAAGAGGCAGTCAGGAAACAGATTTTCCTAGAGAAGGAGGCAATTGGGACTTTCAGGTTGTAAGGCTGGGGATAAGAACTGGAACAAGGAACAAAGGCTTGCAAGTGACTATAGGGCAGGGAGTGGTAGAATCCTAGGTGGGAGGAGAGGCACACTTCCCACATCAACAACCCCCACAACTCACACACACCATCCTAGCCACTGCGGTTTGATTCTAATAAAAAGATACGGCAGATCCTTGAGCAAGCAGGGGCAGGATGGAAATGGTCTCAAGGGAGCTGGGCTTTTACAGCCACTTCTCCACCCCATTCACATAGGTCCATCATTTTCACGCACTTCTATATTTTCTGGTTAAATTTGCAACATGCATTTTTAAGATGTTATTGGAAGTATTGAAAAATGTTGCATTTATGTCTAATACCCACTTCTGCTTGAGTTTCAAAGCTTTGAGACTTTCCCAACATTTCCTCCACCTAAACAGTGGGTAGTCTGATAATGCAGGATGCTGAGAATCAGAAGCCTAGAATTCTAAGTCAAGCACTGTCATATCCATCATCAATCAGTTATGAGCTGGATTATATGCCCCCAAATTCATATATTGAAGCCCTTGAGTTCAGTGCTTCATAATATGACTACATTTGGAACTAAAGTCTCTAAGAGATGAGGAAGTTAAAATGAGGCTATTAGACTGGGCCCTCATCTCCTCTGATTTGTGTCCTTTCAAGGAGAGGAAATTGGGACACATGGAGAGACAGACACCGGGATGCATACACTCAGGGGAAAGACCATGGAAAGACACAGCAAGAAGGTGGCCATCTGCAAGCCAAGGAGAGAGGCCTCAGAAGAAACCAAACTCGTTGACATCTTGACTTTGGATTTCTAGACTCCAGAACTGTGAGAAAATAAATTTCTGTTCCTTAAAAATACCCAGCCTTTGGTATTTTGTTATGGAAGCTTTAACAAAGTAATATACCATCCCTCCATCCCTATATCATATATTGAGTGCCTGCAGTTCAATCCAGGCAAACTGTCTGATGCTGCAATAAAAAAAGAACTGATCAGTCTCCACCCACAACGTTATATGAGGTGTCCCAAAAAATCACTCATTCATAAGGAAAATGGGAAGTTATAGCTAAATGTACAAATCATTCATTATAAAATTTTACAAAGAGGTAGCCAACACATAGAGAATATCTTATAAATATTTTGTAAAATTTTGTAATGAGTAGTTTGCAAATAAAGGTAAGTTTAGTGTCAATTTCCCATTTTCCCTATGTGTGGCCACTTTATGGGTGACTTTTGGGACACTCCGTAGTGTGGATGACAATAAGTAAACAGACAATTACAATACATCGCGAAGAGTGCTATCTATGATCCATGTGGGAGTTGGGGTTTACCAGGGTCGGATGCTTCGCCCAGGTTGGAGGTGAAGGCAGGTAAAAGCTCAAAGAAGCCCAGTTCTTAAAAGAATACCATAAATTAGGGCAATTTCAAGAAAGCTCAGTCTGGCTAAACACACAGTAGAAAAGGATTAGTGGGAAACGTGAGACTAGAGAGAGATGCAGGAGCCAGATTCTAATGGATTTTTAAAAAATGTTATACTGGGTGGTGCCTATGGCTCAAAGGAGTAGGGAGCTGGCCCCGTATACCAGAGGTGGTGGGTTCAAACCCGGCCCTGACCAAAAACTGCAAAAACAAAACAAAACAAAACAAAAAACCCAAACAAATGTTATACTAAGGCAGTAGTTCTCATAATTTTTCCCTACCTATGTTATACCTAAGAGAAAAAAGTTCCATGAGCAGCACGGAGAGAGATGAATTACCAGTGTCAGGCTGAGATACAGCCCTGCCCTCTTCCTCCAGTTTGAGATTCATGATGCTTGCTAAGAATCTGGATTTTATCTGAAGGCTAGATAGGCTTTCTCCTCCTATCTGTATATACCAGTGTTTTTTTCCAACCTTTTTTAAAAAAAAACACACTTCCACCTATAAATAAACTTCCATGGCACGCTCAAATTATGTTGATCAAAAAAAATAATAAAACAGAGTAAAAATAAGAATATACTTAACTGTGCTTTGAACTTCTTTTGAAAATAATTTCATTAATGATCTCCAAAAATGTTCATGGCACACCTAAGATCCTCTCTTGACACACCAGTTGAAAATCACTGGTCTATATGTTACTGTGCCAAGAGTCTGAGCTTTAGTATCGAATGCCTGGGTCCTGCCTATTCTCAAGCTGGGTCACCTTGGATAAATTATCCACCCTCATCAGTAAACTGGATCAATATTGCTGTGGTGCCTACATAAAAGCTTCACCTAGGGCAGAAGGAGGTAAGGCGTGTTACATTCCTGGCATGGTGCTTGGCGTACAGTAAATGATCAGTGAATGTTGACGATTACAAGAGCATGTGATACTACAGCTCCTCTGCAGCCCAGCAGGGTTATTTTCTCAGTGTCACTGTCACTTGTCACCATCTCATAGCCATCTCATCATCACTATCTGACCATCACATCATCACCATTTCCATCAGCAGCAGCAGCAACACCATTCCCATCATTCCCATGATAATCCTTGCCATTATCTTTATTACCACCCTATATCTAAGTTGTCAGAGGTCATTCCTCACTGGATTCCTTCCCTCCACTGCTCTCCCTGTGGTGGTCATATGGAAGGAGAAGCCCCACACAAAGAGATTCTAATAATGTGAGAGTCATAACATTTATTGAGCTCCTACTATATCAAACATTGCTAAGGGAACTGGGGACACAAGAGTGAGCTACATGAAATTCCCTCTTATGAAATTAATTTAATGAAAGAGACAGATAATAGTAATTAAATAAGCAAATGCCGTCAGAGAAAAATAAAGCAGGCAAGGAAGGACAGTTTGGGGGGCTGGACAGTTGTTTATGTAGGATGGCCATCTAGAGGCGACGTTTGAATTGAGGAAGTGAAGGGTGGATAGTTTGGGGGTAAAGTTCATCAGGAACAGGGAACAAAATTACAAAGGCCCCAGGTAATAACATAGCTGGCTTATGAGAAGCAGAAAGGAGGCCTGCGGTGGCAGGACAGTGATCAAAGGCAGTAGCAAGGGATGGGATCAGAGGGGTGGCAGGGTCAGAACATGAGGACCAGCAGGTCATTGCACGAACTCTGGCTTTTACTCTCACTTAGAAAGTCACTGGAGGCCTTTGGCAAGAGGTGTGACATGAGCTGCCATATTCTCACCGAATTGCTCCGGTTTTTGTGCTGAAACAGATGATAGGGCCGCAGCAAGTACATTAAGTGGGGTGACTGGTCTGCAGATTATTTTATTTAACAAAAAAATCATGCATGAGCTGCTGGTGGCTTGGGTCAGTGGGGTGGCTGTGGGGGTCATGACAGGTGAGAAGTGCTACACACATGCATATCTTGAAGGTAAAGCCAACAAGATGCCCAAATGGATTACACTGGACATAGATGGGGTGAGAGAAAGATAAATCAAGGGTGTCCCCTGAGCTGCTGGATAGATGGGAATGGCATGTTCTGAGAGGCAGAAGACTGAGCAGATGTGGGGGAGAAAACCGACGTTATGCCAACATCATCCCTATGACGTATTACAGTTATTCTCTGTAACAACGGGACTCAATAAACTAAAGGTCACTTTAAGTGCCAAGAGCCAAGATGTGGTCTAGTTTTCTCTGATTCTAGAACATATAACCCCACAACGAAGCAAAACTGATAGAAACTCTGGGCTTCTCTGCCTTAGACTTGGGTTCCAACCAACCTCTCACACTGCAAGGGCTTTACCAACTGACCATCCAGGATCACGTTGATTGCACCCATCCAGCCTTAATAAAGTTGCTCTTCTTCATGGAAATGAAATGAGCAAATGAAGGCTTCCATTTCTGCAGGGAGAACACTCAGGGCAGCTACCCTTCCAGAACGCCCAATATAACATCACTTGTGCCAGCTGGAGGATACTTCAGATCACTTTATCCATAAGCCACTGAAATTTCAGTTTGGGAGTGAAATTCTAATTCGTTTGCCTGATAATGAATGAGCTTCAGTAATTGCTGAGAGGCTACCCTGGACCTAGCTGTTCGTTTTTGATTCTAGCTCTGAGTGTGAAGACTCCTCCATCCTCAGCCCCTAGAGATCATCATTTACCTATTTTGGCACTGGCTGGACCTGCTACGACTGTAAGCAGCTAGATGGTGGTTAGCAGCACGGGCTCTGCGGTCAGTCCACCTGGGTTCAAATCCTGCTTTGTCACTTATCGGCCATGGGACCTAGGGCACTTAACTGCTCTGTGTTTGTTTCCTCACCTTTAAAATCGGGAGAAGACAAAGTTTTTCACAGGGTGGTTATGAACTTTAAAAGATAGTACATGCCGAGTGCTTAGCACAGCAACTGAACATGACAAAGACCCAACAAAAGCTATTAATTTTAATATCATTTTATTAAGACCTTACTTTGTGCCCATTGTTATCATCGTTCAGACTTTGTGTATGGCACTCAACCCTATCCCACAGGGAGGGGTATAAGTGAACATCATTTATCACTTTTTATTATTTATTTATTTTTTTGAGACAGAGTTTCACTTTGTCGCCCGTGGTAGAGTGCCGTGGTGTCACTGCTCACAGCAACCTCAAACTCTTGGGCTTAAGAGATTCTCTTGCCTCAGCCCCCCCAGTAGCTGGGATTACACGTGCCTGCCATAAGGCTCAGCTATTTTTTTTTGATGTTGCAGTTGTCATTGTTTAGCTGGCCTCGCCGGGTTCGAACCCACCAGCCTGTGTATGTGGCCAGCCCCCTAACCACTGAGCTACTGGCGCCACGCCTATTTATCACTTTTTAGTCTAAAAAATATTTTTATAAAAAAAATACTTTCATAGACATTATCACTTGATATTACCCCAGGATACGGATCTCTTAACCATAGTTTAAAGCAGGTTGAATGGTCAGCTTTTAGGATATGGTCAATTTAACAAAATGGCATCAGAAAGTAAAACTGTTTTATGTGTTCACAGATGTTATAAACATGAGGCCTTTGTTACCTCCTACCCTTATGCCATTCTTTGGTCTTACCCACCCCTCAAGTTCTCCCAATGAGGCTGAGATGCTCTGAGCACCTATTGTAGGACTGCGAAACACGGGGAAAGCTGTTTATTGTTATATTAGTATCGAAATGCCCCCACATACCCACCCCTCAGCAAAGAGGTGCCCCTGCTGAGCCCTTCCCCTCCTGCATAGAGCTGTAGCACTTGGACTTGGAGAGATCCCTAGAATGTGAACCCCTGAGGCTGGGAGGGGTGGTCCTAGCCCTCCATAGCCAAACTGTAAAGGATGGCCCATGGCTGACACCCCTCAGTATGCAGGGCAGTCGGATGGCATGCCTTGGCCTCCTGGGGAGAGGGACTTGTAAACCTGGAGCAGAGAAGAGACAATGGATGATGACAGGGGTTTATTACATTTGGGGGTTCTAACTGACCATGGGACACCAGAGGGCTGCAGGCTCTGAAAGCTCAACCTTATAATTTATGGTCCATGCAGTCCTAGCGTGTTGGGAGGCTGGAGTAAAAACTCAGTTGGATGGAAGAAAGAGAAGCCTCTGTTTCTTCCTCTTCTCCGCCCACATGCTCAACCATCCAATATACTTTAGGGAGGAAGACGAGGCAAAGGGACAGGGGAGCCAAAATCAGGAGGAAAAGCTGAAGGGAAACCCCCTCAATGTGTGCTCTGCTGACGTGGAAAATGGAGTAGAAGAGTGGAAATCTCCAAAAACAGATGGTCCCTTCCTGTCCTAGAAGACGCACTTTCAGGACTGCCCACCAGCCTCCCCCTCCAGCTGTAACTGACCACCACATAGAAGCCACACTTCAGAGAAAAACACTGCCTGCTTTTTCAAAGTTAAACACATCATAGCCTGTGGTTTGTAAGCCACATATGGTCCCGGGAGCTCCGAGAAATAATGATGAAAGAAAATCGTTGAAATCTGAACATAGAAGCCCTGTGAAGCTATACTTGCCCTCAATGACTCTGAAAATTTTATTGGCTATCCTTTATTCACTAAGCCTTGATAAGTGCCCAGCATCACATGGTATCTTTTATCTAATCGTCACAAAAACCTGGTGGTGTGGTTTTTCACTACTCCCATCTTACAGATGAAGACACTGAGGTTCAGAGAGGTCACACTCTGAAGTTAGTCTATTGCAGAGCCTGTGTCTTAACCATTATACTCACTGCCTCCCAGAGGGAAAAGAGTGAGAGGTAAACTCAATCTTCTTCCCTGCCCTTTATTCTTCTGGAACTCAATAGAGGCAAAAAGCCTAGAAACCTTCCATTCTCATATCTGGCCTGCAGTCTGGATCAATTTTCAAAAATCCAAATTATTCCTGAATTATTTCTGGTAACCATCAGATGATTTTTCCTCAAAGAAATAGAATATAATAAGAAAGGTCCTTAGAGATACACTTTATAGAAGGGCTGAACCCTGAAATCCAGAGAAGAGATTAGGTATACTTCTTAAGGTCACATAGTTTGGGGACAGAGATAAGGCTAAAAAAGCAGGGCTCTTGCGTCCCAGGTCAGAGGTTGGCTTAGCCCCAGCAAAGTGCTTTGAAAGTTATCATGGCTTTCGCCCTTTACAAAGTGGACTGCTTGAAGGGGGGTCAATGTCTTTTTATACCCTAGCGATTTAAAATATAACCTGAAGTTAGCTGAACACTTTTTAAACAAGGTTCTTCAGGGCACCTTCTAAGGAGTTAGTCTTTTGCTGTCTTCACATATTCCCAGGTCAAAGTTCTGTGCCCTCAATAGCCAGGAGGCATCTGGTAGTTAGCTGAAATAAGGACCTTCCTCTCTGTCTGGGGCAGATGGCTAGGTATGTTTGTAGTCCAGAATTTGCTATAATTTACCCTGGCCTCCCACTATAGTAGCCACTCTTCTGCCTGGCTAGCTGGCTTCCACAGCCCTCTGCAATCTGGAGCCACTCCACCCAGCTCATCTCTTTCTTCTCTATTGCAGCACAAACCCTCAAGTCCAACAGGTGTCCTGGGCTCACCCCATTTCCGCTACAGAAATATCCTTCCTGCTCTCCTCACATGCAAATTACTTTTCAAAGGTTTGCTGCAGCCCAATGTCCGCAAAAGCTTTCCCTTGTACAGCTTTTCCAAATTGTCTCTACATTTATATTCTCAATTTATGCAAATTAGCCCTGCTTATATTTCTGCTTATTTCTCCAAGTACTGCAGGCTCCCTGAGGGCAGGCACAAGTGTTCATTCATTCATTAGAGATGTTTAAAAGCGCCTTATGAGATACAAAGAGAAATATAAACAATGGTTGCTTCCTATCCTCAAGGAGAGGCACATAGTGGGCCCTCAACAAAGGTTTGCTAAATTGAACTAGCATGTATTAAGCCAATTGTTGTAATTATTTGCTTATGTCCCAAGGGAGATATCAAGTGGTATTATAGGGAAAGTATGAAAAGGTGGCATTAAAGGTGAAATCTATAGGCTTTTAAGGACAGGGATTTTTTTTTTTTTTTTTAACAGAATTGCAAAACAGGCTGAAGAAACAGCATCCCTATCACACACTCCTAGGGACATACCAGTCACCACTTACTGGGAAAGCAGTGGAATGGAGTTCTGTGCCTGCCCCAGCTTTAACTAACCTGAGGGTGTAGGCAAGTTGCTTAACTTCCCTAGGCCCCAGTTTCCTTCCCATTCTGAAGTGATTAAGCTGCACAATCTCTGGGAGAAGCAGATGGAGATTCGGATTACAGCTTTGTGTGACTTTGAGTCAATCAGGTGAGAGTGAAGGCTCAGCCTCAGTTTCTTTCCTATAAAATGGGTAAAAACAATTCCTACCTTATAGGTCTTTTGTGAAGTTTGAAGAACACGTGTAAGTCGCTAGGCACAGAGCCCGGCATTACTCTATTTTCTTCTCCAAAGGTAGGGGTGGCAGCCCTGATCTGCCTCCCTTCCCCTGCGGTCTACCACTGGTCTCCCAGGACCCAGTCCAGAGTCTGTACAGAGCAGAGGCTGTGTACCGACTTCCCCATCACCAAAGAGAAAAGAGTTGAAAGGGCTTCTAGAAAAAGTAATGAGCTGTCCACATCTAGCTGGCTTAGCGAACAGGGAAGCTCAGTAAACGCGTTTCCTTGAACTGACTTGAATTGCAAGTCCAGGAATCTTTGCTAACTCTTACCAAGAACGACTCGAAAGCCCACCGGTTTCTAGCTAGCCCTTGTGCCACCGCCTTCAAACCCCAGGAAAGGGCAGAGGCCCAGTCCTGTGGCCTGGCTGGGAGGGTGAAAAGAGGGGGTTCCCCCAATTCCCAGCGGAAAGGCCCGAGTTCTGCTCCCACCCTGACTCCCACTCCCAAGTCAGAGCTCCTCCGGCGCCCCTTCATTTCTTCTCTCCGCACCAGCCGGGAGGAGAGGGAGGGCTCGCACTTGGCTTTCGTACCTCTGGCCCCACCTGGCCACCCACTCCCGGCCTCCGTCGACGCTGCTCGGTTGCCAGAGGGTCGATCCAGTCCTCCGCCCCCTCCGTTCGGCCACCCCAGCTGCCACCCCCGGCCACCGTAGAACCCGCCCGGCGCCCTCCCCGCCGCGGCCGCCTAGGGTCCCCTCCCCTCGCAGCCACCCCCGCGCCAGCCCCAGAGTCCATAGACCCAGCTGGGCCACCCCCCGCCTCCCGGCCGGCTCCCGCAGGCCCCGATCGGCCACCCCCTCCCGCCGGCCGCCACCCGGCCCGCCCTCTTTGGGGTCGTGGCGGCGGGGAGGTGGGGCCGCCCGGAGGCCCGGCGTGCGTGGCAGGCGCTCCCAGCTCGGCGCGCTCGGCCTCCCTTCCCGGGAGGCGGGGTCGGCGCCGCGGCGGCGGAGGCAGGCCCCCTCCTCCTTCCTCCTCGGCCCGGCCTCCCTCCTCGGCCGCCCGCTCTCTCGGCCGCTCCGACGCCAGCAGCGCCCGCGTGCCGCCCGCCCAGCCCCGGGGGAGCCGGAGCAAGTTTCCCGGGCCGCGCGCCCCGATCGCTCGCCTCCCAGCCCGCGGCCCCGGCCGCCGCCGCGCCCGCCATGCCCTCGGCCAAACAAAGGGGCTCCAAGGGCGGCCACGGCGCCGCGAGCCCCTCGGAGAAGGGCGCCCACCCGTCGGGCGGCGCGGATGACGTGGCGAAGAAGCCGCCGCCGGCGCCGCAGCAGCCTCCGCCGCCCGCCCCGCACCCGCCGCAGCACCCGCAGCAGCATCCGCAGAACCAGGCGCACGGCAAGGGCGGCCACCGCGGCGGCGGCAGGTCCTCCGGCGCCGCCGCAGCCGCCGCCTCGTCCTCGGCGTCCTGCTCGCGCAGGCTCGGCCGCGCGCTCAACTTTCTCTTCTACCTCGCCCTGGTGGCGGCGGCCGCCTTCTCAGGCTGGTGTGTCCACCACGTCCTGGAGGAGGTCCAGCAGGTCCGGCGTAGCCACCAGGACTTCTCCCGGCAGAGGGAGGAGCTGGGCCAGGGCTTGCAGGGCGTCGAGCAGAAGGTGGGTACCCCCGCCCCCTCCCCCCCCCCGTCCGCACCGATCGCGGCCCCTGGACCCACGCTTGGGCCCCCTCGTACCCTCCCGGCTGGCTCCTAGCCCTACCTGCCCAGGCCCGGTGGCCGAAGCCGGCCGCCTGTCCTTGGTGGACTCGGGCCCGGATAACCGCCCCCTCACTTCCACCCTGTCCTCAAGTTACTAGGCAGTCCCCCCAGACCCTCTTTGTTAATGGCCGCGGAGGATTCGGTCCTCAGGGACAGACCGCTAAGAGGATGGTCGGGACAGCCTGGGAGGGTGGGCCAAGGGCCTGTCACAGGACATTAGCGGTGACCTGTAAGGAAGCCGGCAGGCTTCGCGGAGCCCATTCTTTTTGGATTAGGAATCGCTGAATGGACAGAGTTGTCTGAAAAGGAGGTTGGAAGGGAAGCCAGCGCATCTCTGGGAGGCTCAGGCAAGGCCGCACCTTAGCTCTGCCACCGGGAGACTCAGAGCTTGGAGTAGGAAAAATTGATGTTCTTATTCATTAGCCAAGTTCAAATGAAATAGTATCTGTCTTTAGGAGGCTCCTTGTTTTGTATTGGACAGCGAGCCCCTGTGGGCCTTTGAAGAAGTCTTGTTTCAGTTTTAGGGGAAGGGAAAGGCCAAAAGTACTGGATCATACTGGTAAGACTCCTAGACCATAAATGTGGTTTTAGGGAGCTTACTCACATGCTATTTTGTCCTCATAGCAACCCCCGGGGGAGGAAGGACTGACGTTTTTACTTCATTTTCCAGACCAGAAACTTGAGGTTTCTAGAGATGAAATGAATTGAAAAAGATTCTCAGTGGTTGTGCCAGATGTGTGAGAATATCTAGGCCACTGCCCTGTTAAGGGTCTGAAGGGCCTATTTCAGGTATGGATAGACCCAGCTCTCAAGGCAGAGTTGCTTAGCTTCTACCTTTCTGTGGTTTGTCCAGACCAAGTGCAGTCCCTTGGATCTCGTTCTTGGCCTCCACTCATGTCATTGCTCAATGAAAGTTGGTTGCAAGACTGAAACAAAAAATCCCGCCACTTCTGACCCTGGAGCTACTGCCTCCTTTTCCCAGCATGCAGCTTGTCCTGCCAAGTTACTGTCTGCTTTTGTTGAGTTTGCAGGACTAGGAATTTCCTCTTAAGACTGGCAGAGCAACTGGAATGAGTCAGCCTGCTAAATGCTGCAGGCCAAGGGAGGTGACTTTTCTAAGAGAATTAAGTAGGCAGTGCTGCTTTGCCTATCTTGAATGTCAAATTATCTTAAAAAATGGATTCACTAGCCTCTTTGTCTTCTGTCTTTTACCCACTTACTTGCTAATCAATCATAATGCTTTTTGAAGTCTGATACTCACATGCTCTACTCATGTGTAGGCCCATTGGAGGGTACAAAAAAGCGAAAGACATTGTATTTGTGAATCACACCAGGAGATACCATTTGAAGGTAACTCCTGTGCAAGTTTAGAAGAGGGAGGGTGCAACATTTCCCTAGGCCTGTATCCTAGTGGTCAGGGTAGCATCAGCCATCTAGTTGGTGATCGATAAATGTTTGAAGGAAATGTGAAGAACACACCAGCTGGGAGACAATCTTGAGAATGTTTGAGGGACAGGAGGTGGCAACCCTGCCTGTGGCAGAGTAACATTTAGGAAATTGTAAGGGAGGGAAGGTTGGAAGTTGCCAACCTAATTTTGAACTCTGAGACTTGGTGGAGATAGGGTTTTATTCTTAGCAGGGAAATGTACTTAAAATATTATTCATAATTAATATTCACTGTGGGCCAAGCATGCTATTAAATGCTTTATAGCCACAGTTTTGGTCCTTTCAGCCACCCTCTGAGGCAAATACCACTTAATTATCACCATTTTGTAGATGGAACAGCTGAGGACTGGTTGTGTTACTTGTTCAAGGTCATACACAGATAGTAAGAGGTGTGCCTGAAATTGGAGGTGGATGCCCACCTGGTCTCCCTTGTTTTCTAGGTGTTTGTAGTATTGGAAAATGGCTCAGATCTTCTGAATGGCTGTAGCACAGGCAGGGAGGCTGACCTTTGTTTTTAACCCAGAAGATTCAGTAGGCACAAGTGGGTCCACAGCTTTAGAAAATGTTAAGTTCTAGGCCCTGTTAGAGTGTATGTTGCCCTGACAGACCCAGGGTGGCACAGTGTGATTGTAAGTGTAGACTTAGGCCTGATAGAGACAGTTTAATGACACTACGACCTACCTGTGTAACAGGGAATTCTCTTGTCTTTATTTGTTTTGACTTGATTCTCAGGACATGTGTCAGGGCAACAGGTGCTAGTAGCCTCCCTTCCGGGTATTCAGGCTCTGCCTGATGATATCACATAGTGGCTAAGATGTCAGGTTCTGAAATCGGATGTTCTGGGATTTTGATGTACCATTTACCAGTTTCCTCATTTGTAAAATAGAGATCAATGAAAACCACTAATTCATGAGATTATGATATGGATATAGTAAGATAATGTCTCTGAAATCCTTTGCATAGTTACTAGTATATGGTAAGTACCTGTTCAATGTCAAACATCGACTACTGCTAACAGCCACCACTGTTAACAGCCAGGGCCCCCTATGCCCTACCACATGCACAGTGGGCTGCGAGCTGCTTGAGGACAGGGATCTTGTTCTCACTAATGTTTCATCTTTGGCATCCTGCCCAGTGCCTGCCACTCAGTCAGTGGGTATCCCCCACATTTATTGAGGAAACAGATAATTCCAATGCATATTGATTATAGTGAGTTCTTTGGACATAAAGATGAGTATCTCACAACACCCTTAATAGGGGAGCACTATTGGGGCTTGGTTGGTTTGGTTTTATCCCTAGCTTCTGATCTAGTCCCCTTCTAACTATTTGTAAAGAGCCAGCCCAGGTTAGGGGTGATAATCAGGGATCATTGGGCTTTGCTCTGAATTCATTCATTCTGTGATTCATTCAGGAAACACTGGCTGAACGCCTACCATATTGCAGATACTGTGCTCTTGTGCTCACACCTCTCTCTGTTCTGAGTGCTGTGATTAGAACAAGCAGATACTGTGATTTAATAACCTAGTTTCTGAAATGAGTTCTCTCAAGAACAGTGGTAAAGTGCCCTTTATGACTCAGGTTATATTTGGTTGGGCAGGGAAATGGCATAATATTCCGAAGTCCCAGAGAACTTTATCCTAATCTGTCTGAGAAGCACAGACTGATGGAACTAGATGGGGCTTTAGAGACTGTTGGTTAATAGATGAGGCACCTGGGATGTAGAAAGGGAATGGGACTCGATGCTCACAGAGCTGGTAGCTGGTGGGCTTGGGGCTAGAGCGTAGGCATGCTGCTTTCGTTCTGTCATGGTTTCAGTCTGTTCTGCCCTTTGGCATTGGGCTGAAGATGCCACTAGCAATCTGCAGATTTCTGGGGTTCTGTTTATTGGGCATTTACTATGTGCTAGGCATGCCTTAAGCACTTTGCATACATTAATTCGCTTAATTCTCCCAAAGACAATCCTACATGTCAGGCACTGTTCTTGTTCTCATCTTGCAGCTGGGGAAACTGAGGCATAGATAGGCTAAATAACTTCCCCCAAGATCACATAGCTGGGATCAAATCTAGGATTTGAACCTAAGCAGGCTGGCTGCAGGGCCCACACTATTTTTTAACTATTTACCGTGGTAATGCTCAAGCATAAGCAAAGAGAACAGTATAATGCACCCTGAATTCAATAATTATCAAGTTTTTGCCATTCTTGTTTCATTCCGTCACCACCTTTACCTGCTGTCATTTTTTTTTTTTTTTTTGGCTGGAGTGAGAACAGTCTGACTGTGAACCACTCTTCTGCCCTACTGGGTGCCCACCTAGTGCTCTTGGTATTAGAAAATGGCCCAGGTCTTCTGAATGGCCATAGCAGTAGCAGAGAGGTTGGCCTGTCCAGAATCCAGAAGATTAATCAGGCACAGAACATACTGGCAGCTGAGTTCTAAGCCCTCTGAAAACTTGGCTGGTGCTGCCTTAGCAGACTGGGGATAGTGAATTAGGAACTAATTTTAAAAAGAAGCCCTGAGTGACATACTAGTTTACTCACAGTATTTAAGGATTTGTTTCTGACTTATCAGTCAGGGCTCCTTTTCCTGTCCTTCCTTTCTGCTTCTTTCTTTGTTTCTTTTGACAAAACACAGCATGTCAGACCTAACAGAGTTTATAGTAATTCATGAATGTCATCTCATACCCAGTCCAGCATCGGATTCTGCTGATTCTTCCCAAAATGTCTTTTTTAAAACTTATTTTTATTTTTTTATTTCTATTTTTTGAAACAGTCTTCACTTTTTCACCCCTGGTAGAGTGCAGTGTCATCACAGCTCACAGCAACCTCAAACTCTTGGGCTCAGCCTCCCAAGTAGCTGGGATTATAGGTGCTTGCCACAATTCCCAGCTATTTTTAGAGATGGGGTCTCCCTCTTGCTCAGGCTGGTTTCTAATTCCTGAGGTCAAGTAATCCACCCACTTCGGCCTCCTAGAGTGCTAGGATTATAGGCACGAACCATCCGAGACATGATCTTACCATATTTCCCAGGCTGGATTTGAAGCCATTCAGAACTTGGCTAAAGGGATTCTCCCAACTCAGACTACCAGCTTGTGCCATCACACCCAGCTCAAAAATGTCTTTTTGACGGTTGGTTTGTTTGAATCAGGACCCCTATAAAAGTTGCACATGATACTTGATTGAAAAGTCTATTCAATTTCTTTTAATCTATAATAGTTTCCTGTCTTTCCCTGCTTTTAAAATGCCACTTGTTGAAGATCCTGGTCATTTATCACATAGAATTTTCTGGATTTGGATGGTCACATTCTCACAACATGTCTTTCTCTTGCATTTTTTTTTTGTGAATTAGTGGTTAGACCTGGGGACTTGATAGAGTCTGGTTCTTTCTTTCTTTCTTTCTTTTTTTTTCCTTTGCAACAAAGCATTATAGATGGCACCTTTTACCACACCAGGCTAAGGCCCAGGTTATATGTTAATCATCATACTGTACTCTTCCCGGCTAGTTCTCAGGTCAGGTCTTATTTAGGGTAGAATTTGTTCAGAATGAACCTATAGTGGCAAACAAGATCACAATATATTCACAAAGCCAGAGAATGCTAAAGGGTCATCCGGCTCACATTTTGCAGGTGGGGACACTGAGGTCCAGGGAGGACAGTGATGGTTTAGGGCCACAGCTGGAAGTGGTGAGCAGAGACCCAGACACTTAACCTCTTGACCTCCAGCCCAATGTCTTCCCTATGCCTCAGGCTTTGTCCTTTGAAAACTTGTGGCCCTCTCTGAATTGTAGGAGCTGGGAGCTGACCCCACAGTGGCTTAATGAGACAGGGAGAATTGAGTGGTTCAAGCTAAAAAGGTGAAGAGTAGATTCCTTCAGGTGTAGCTGTGTCTAGGGATTCAGATTATGTCTTCTGAACTTGATCTTCCTGTGTCCCAGCTCTGCTTCCCTCTGTGCTGGTTTACTTCTTACACTTGCATTCCTTGTGTTGCCTGGTCCTGTAGCTAGCCATCTCAGTGGAAAGAGAGGTGTGCTTGCCCAGTAGTCTTAACAGAAGTCCTAGAATTGCCTCTGACCTGCTTTATTTAGGCCACGTGCCCATTCCTAGGCTAATCACTGGGGCTCCAGGTGGGGGTGGGGTGAGGGTAGAAAGCGCTGATTGGACAGGACTGTGTTACAGATCATCCCCAGAGCACTTGGAGGGGGTCCTAGGGTTCACTCCCCCCCCAAACCACATGGTCTGTATGTGGAAAGATGTTTCTTCAAATGAAGATTGTGATGCCCTTCTGGAAGAGAGGGAACCTGGAGGCTGGGGAGACCAAAAAAGTTGTGTTCTATAAAATTCATCAGCTGTTCTCAGCAATTAACACCCAGGTTTTGGTTACAGGTTCAGTCTCTGCAAGCCACATTTGGGACTTTTGAGTCCATCTTAAGAAGCTCCCAGCATAAGCAAGACCTCACAGAGAAAGCTGTGAAGCAAGGGGAGAGTGAAGTCAACCGGATCAGCGAAGTTCTGCAAAAACTCCAGAATGAGATTCTCAAAGACCTCTCGGATGGGATCCACGTGGTGAAGGATGCCCGAGAGCGGGACTTCACGTCCCTGGAGAACACGGTGGAAGAAAGGCTGACGGAGCTCACCAAGTCCATCAACGACAACATCGCCATCTTCACCGATGTCCAGAAGAGGAGCCAGAAGGAAATCAATGACGTGAAGGCGAAGGTCGCCTCTTTGGAAGCCTCTGAGGGGTACAAGCAGGATCTGAAAGCCTTGAAGGAAGCTGTGAAGGAAATACAAGCCTCTGCGAAGACCAGAGAGCGGGACGTGGAGGGACTGAGGAGCACCCTGCGGACCATGGAGGCCGACGTCTACACAGAGGTCAGGGAGCTGGTGAGCCTCAAGCAGGAGCAGCAGGCGTTCAAGGAGGCGGTGGACACGGAGCGTGTCGCCCTGCAAGCCCTCACGGAAAAGCTGCTCCGGTCTGAGGAGTCCGTCTCCCGCCTCCCCGAGGAGATCAGGAGACTGGAGGAAGAGCTAAGCCAACTGAAGGCCGAGTCCCACAGGCCGGGTGACGATGGCGTCTCCAAACACTCCGCGGCCCTCGAAGCGCTTCAGAGAACGAGTCAGGGACTGGACTCCAGGCTCCAGCACGTGGAGGATGGGGTCCACTCCGTGCAGGCGGCCACCGAGCGCCAGACCGAGAGCCTGGAGTCCCTCCTGTCCAAGAGCCAGGAGCATGAGCGGCGCCTGGCCGCCCTGCAGGGCCGCCTGGAAGGCCTGGCGTCCTCCTCAGAGGCAGACAAGGATGGCGTGGCCGGCACCGTGAGGAGCCTGGGCGAGGCCCAGCTGGCGCTCTACGGCGACGTGGAGGAGCTGAAGAGGAGCGTGGGCGAGCTCCCCAGCACCGTGGAGTCGCTGCAGAAGGTGCAGGAGCAGGTGCACGCGCTGCTCGGCCAGGACCGCGCCCAGGCCGCCCGGCTGCCTCCTCAGGACGTCCTGGACAGACTTTCTTCCCTAGACACCCTGAAATCCTCAGTGAGTCAGGTGGAGTCGGACTTGAAAATGCTCAGGACTGCCGTGGACAGTTTGGTTGCATACTCGGTCAAAATAGAAACCAACGAGAACAACCTGGAATCAGCCAAGGGTTTACTGGATGACCTGAGAAATGATCTGGATAGGTTGTTTGTGAAAGTGGAAAAGATTCACGAGAAAGTCTAAAGGAATTGTTTGTGCAGGGTGCGGATTTAAAGTCCAATTTCTCATGACCAAAAAAATGTGTTGTTTTCTCCCATGTGCCCCCACCCCAACTTCTCGTCCCCTCTTAAAGACAGGTAGATGCCACCTGAACACCAAGGCATTGTACTTTTGTCTCCAGTTAATTTATTTAGAGTTATCACCACACACCATTGGTTTCTTCAGGTGTCTGCTTCTGCTTTCCGTTGGTTTCCTTGAAGGCCCAGCCCCTGGGAATAAGAGGTGGCTTTCAGAAGGGATGTTTCTCATGTCAGAGAAAAATGATAGTGGCTTCAGTGTAGGATTAACAGAAGCAGATTAACCTCAAAAATCCTGTCTGGCTGGCAGATTTCAAATTTAAAAAGGGGGGGAGGCGGGACTTTTCTTTCTAAGTGTCTTTAAGGAAAATGAATTTTACTTCTTTTTTTATACTTCTGGCTGAAGTTTTTATGAAAGAGCCCACTTGTTGTCTTCCACTTCAACTGGTTAAAACTCACAGCTATCAGTTCTGAAGCAGGAGGGTGAGAAGCCCCTCGGCCTTTATTTTATAAGAATGGGCTACTTGACAGTCTCCTCCCGAGGTGTGAGTGTCTTTTCCATTCCTGAATCATCTAGTGATATCAAAGGTAACTATGCAAAGAATCCAGACGGTTCCGAATGGGAAAGCACAACACCCAGCGGAGTCTCGGTGCCCATCTGTCCCTGGTGGCCGGCCTGCGTCAGCTCTCGGGAGGGTCACCAAATAATGCCTAGGGTTAGAGGTTTAGAACCCCAGACCCGGGAGTCCTTGGGTTCTTTTAAGAAATGTATTATGAGACTGTCCACACACAGGGCAGGAACGGGATGTCTCCCTAGAGAATGTAGGCCAAATCTATTTCCAACACGATGGATGCCCATGAAGAGGTTTGCCATCAGAGCAGACCCATCTGTCAGGAGCGTGTGCACTGCATTTCTGTAATTGTTCGCTGTATCTCCCTTCCTGTTTGAGCTGTATTGTTCTTCCTTAATGGCCATCTTGCCCTTCAAGAAACAAAAAACAAAAAAAAAAGGAAAAAAACCCTGAAAAGTAAAAAAAAAAAAAAAAAAAGTTTGTTTAGTTTACTGTGAAATGAACTGTATGGCTTATTTACAGTATTTTTAATTCCTAATAAACACTTGAGCTTTGTTATGACTTTTCCAGAGTGGTTGCTTTCTGAGAATTTAGTAATTATAATGTGTTTTATTGGCATATTGTATTCAGGATTAGAAAATAGGTAAAATTTTCTTTTCTTTTCTTTTTTTTTTTTTTTGAGACAGAGTCACACTGTGTCGCCCTTGGTAGAGTGCTGTGGCATCACAGCTCAAAGCAACCTCCAACTCTTGGGCTTAAGCGATTCTCTTGCCTCAGTCTCCCAGTAGCTGAGACTATAGGTACCTGCCAAAATGCCTGGCTATTTTTTTGCTATTGTTGTCGTTGTTTAGCAGACCCTAGTTGGGTTCAAACCCACCACTCCCAGTGCATGTGGCCAGCGCCCTAACCACTGAGCTATGTGCGCCAAGCCAAAAATAGATAATTTTCAATTTAGGACAGTTTTTCTCTTTTGATTGTAAAACTGAGATGGTCTCCCTCTTGGCCCCAGGGACATACTTCTTATGGACTGTTAGCAGGTTTGTTTACAGGTAATTGCTTGTCTCCAGCTGTGTTAGCATGGGAGGAGAATCTTGACCCTGACTACCTACTAGAATCTTCTTGGGAGCTTTGACGAAAAATGCCAGGGCCCTGCTCCCATGGATTCACCTTGAATGCGTGGAAAGAGGCTGGCACTGGCATCTTCAAGGCTTCCTAGCTGATTCTAACATGCATTCAAGGTTGAGAACCTTGATCCCCAGTGTACATCTGGGCATATTTCCTTTGCTTCTCTGGGTTGCCTTCCTCTTACCACCTAATAATAACAGTACTTGTTATTTAGTACTTGTGTGCCAGATACTGTCCTAAATGTATAGGCCTCTTTATTCCTTATTACAGGTGTGTTTGGTCCTGGGATTGGTCCACATGCTGCTGTTATTTATAAACTGATACTGGGCTGCATTCACTTAGGGAAGGTGAGATAAAAGATGAAGTCTCCTTCTGTGAGAGGTTCCCAGCCAAACGGGCTACGGACATGTAAATGGCACTGTACTCACACAGTGTGAGATGCACAGAGGTAAAGGGACGCCCGAGGAGGACTGATGGGTCCTGGGGGATTGTGTTGTTGCCTGCCCAGCATCCAATCCTCCTTCAGTGGGTAACAAATGCTCTTTTTGCCTTTGGGGAATTCCCCCTTCCCTGTTCTCAGCCCACTTGGCTTTGGCGAGACTGTGCAGGGCGCAGGGCTGGCCAATGAGAAGTCTGGTCTGACTGGTGCAGGATGAACACAAGTGGCTATCTGGTCCACTGACTATTGCTGGGACTTTCCAGAAAGGAGCATCCTCTGTCCTCTGGGGCTGCCAAACTAGCAGGATAAAAGGCCAAAACTGCTAAGAGTGGCCACGTGTAGAGACCACTGAAATGAAGCCAGTATAAAAGAATTACCAAGAAATGGCGAGAGACAAGTCCTTGAGGACATAGTTTGAACACCTGGATCCATCTGTGCTTGGAGTGTCAGAGACCATGGGCATCTCCAAGAGCTTAATTCTTGTCCCACCTTTCACATGTACAAAGTGACAGCCACAGAAAGAATGGACATAGTAGTGTTCTTTGCAATTAAAGAAAGTTGGAAATACCTAAAAGACCAGATCAATAAATCCACTGTCATGTCATAAAGTGGACCTCAAAACAATAATAACAAATAAACCAGGATCCCATATATCAATGTGGATGTTCACAACTAAAATGTTGAGTGAAAAATGGGAAAGAAATACACAATATATGAAGTCTTACATGTAAAATTAAGAAATTTTACCATGCAAAATAATTACGTTGTAGTAAAAGTACCAAGAAATGGTTAGTAGACCAAATATCCAAATGCAGTGATTCTTAGGCCGAGTAGAGGGTGTTCATTATATTATTCTTAAAACGCTTTTTTTCTCCTCTCAATATTTTCTTATGAAAATAACGAACAGCAAAGGTGAAAGAGTTGCCCAGTGAACACTCATCTACTACTTAGACACAACAATCAATGTTTTGCAATATTTGCTTATCACATAATATATCCTCTTCTCCATATTCTTGATCCTTTCTTAGGCCAGAAATATTTCCTAATAAAACTTTAAAAAAAAAAAGTTAAAAGTACACATACGGAAAAGCTTGCATTTTTGACATTTGAAATAGTATGGATCAGAAAGCAAATGGTACCTACATCTATTATATGAAGTGCAGTATATAAACATGATTAGTTGCTTTTCATAAAAATGTTAGCTGGATAGCCATGTGACAGGCCTTAGAAGGCTAAGGCTGATGAGAGGTTCTAATCTAATTCCTTTATGAAACAGACAGGGAGACAGCCTCGGAGATAGTTGTTCATCCAAGTTCATTACCTGGTTAAGAAGACAGGGCCTAGTTCCTTCTCTTCTCCACTATGGTAGAACCCTTAAAAGTTGACCATCCAATGAACAAAGTAGTCAACATATTGATGTGGTCAACATAAAGAACTAGGCCGGCAAGAAAAGAACAAGTGATCCCATCTCAGGGTGGGGAAAGGACTTGAAGAGAAACTTCTCTAAAGAAGACAGGTGCACAGAATATAGACACATGAAAAAATGCTCACCATCCTTAATCATCAGAGAAATGCAAATCAAAACTACTTTGTGATATTTGTGTTGTTGCCTGCCCAGCATCCAATCCTTCTTCAGTGGGTAACAAATGCTCTGTTTGCCTTTGGGGAATTCCCCCTTCCCTGTTCTCAGCCCATTTTGCTTGTTGAGACTGCACAGGATGCAGAGCTGGCCAATGGACAGAGTCTAACTCCAGTAAGACTAGCCCACATGACAAAATCCCCAAATCAGAGATGTTGGTGTGGATGTGGAGAAAAGGGAACACTTCTACACTGCTGGTGGGAATGCACACTAATACATTCCTTTTGGAAGAGTTTGGAGAGTACTTAGAGATCTAAAAATAGATTTGCCATTCAATCCTATAATTCCTTTACTAGGTATATACCCAGAAGACCAAAAATCACATTAAACAAAGACATCTGTACCAGAATGTTTATTGCAGCAGCCCAATTCATAATTGCTAAGTCATGGAAGAAGCCCAAGTGCCCATCGACCCACGAATGGATTAATAAATTGTGGTACATGTGTATCATGGAATATTACTCAGCCTTAAAGAAAGATGGAGACTTTACCTCTTTCATGTTTACATGGATGGAGCTGGAACATATTCTTCTTAGCAAAGTATCTCAAGAATGGAAGAAAAAGTATCCAGTGTACTCAGCCATACTATG
>CAUYON010202193.1:0-13622 GCA_963573935.1 Arctocebus calabarensis
GCACGATTCATATACATTCAGAAATGTTTTGATCGTACTGTTACAGATAGCCTTCATGGCATTTTCTTGATCACTATATAAAGACATTGATACTCTACATTTAATAAGCTTCACCAGTACCCTGCTAAGATGCACCGTAGGTGTGATCCCACCAATTGCCCTCCCTCCACCCATACTCACCCCTCCCCTCCCCTCCCTTTCTCCTTTCCCTGTATTCCTATGCTATAATTGGGTTTTAGCCTTCATATGAAAGCTATAAATTAGCTTCATATTAGGGCTGAGTACATTGGATACTTTTATTAACACATTGTTTTTGCCTTAAATTGAGAAAGTCCAACACCGTTTATCTTCTGTCTGGGAAGAGGTGTCCTACATTCATATCTAAGCATAGCTGATTTTTATTTTAAAAGATGCTTATATTGATACCATTTGTATAACAATAAGGAGCTGAGGATACATCAATTATATATTAGTGTATTCTTTATAATTCAGATATGTATTCTCAAGTAAAAGAAAATGTAGAATGATTACATTTATTGGAAGCGCTAAATAAATTGGTGAATTCTTAATATACCTTTCACATTCTTTCCCCATTGCCCAAAACTAATTCTTTCATCTTGTTAAGAGAATATGACATTCTTTCTTGTCATTATCTTTCAAACAATCCACCTGCACACATAGAGCACTCACTCACACACACCATAGATAAACACATAGTGCTTCATTTTTTGGAATTTGCTTTAAAATCATTCCAAACACTTGCAGTTCTGCGCTGAAGGACTGTAGACTGCTGTTAGAAAGCCAAATTAAATTATATGTTCTCAGATTGTCAAAGAGCAAGAAATGTTGATAGAAAAAGTCTTTCCTTTACTGACACAAATACCATACATCAGCGAAGTGAATGCAGTATTTGGCTCTATCAGAGATGCCAAAGATATTATTTCAATGTGCAGATTTTATTTATCTACCAAGATAAATATTGTCTTTTATAATCTCTCTCTCTCTCTCTTTCATTTCTCAGTGGACTTGTATCTAAGAAGGCGAGCAAACAAAAGAAAGATGCTCCAGTCTAGTTTTGAAATGAAGCATCAGAAGCATGAAATTACTTTATAGACCTGAAAAATTAGTGAAGTATTTGAAAATGTTATGTACCTTATTTCTAAATCCTTTAAAATAATGATTTTAATATTCTCCTTTATTAGTATTATACAGCTAACATTGGGGAAGAGATCTACCTTAAGTAGTTCTAATAACTTTAGTCTGCAATTAATTTCTTCAACTTTTAATAAAGCATATCTATTGAAATTATCACCACCATCCTTCACCTCAATTTATATTCAAGATCTAGACTGAATTTTACTAGAGCATGTGATGTTTCTTGTTAGCTAATAAGCCATGGAATAATATCCTAAATCTCTTACAAAGTCCTATGAGAAACTTGTAGACTAATGGGGATATCTACATGGTCCATACACTTCTGCCTTTGTCCAACTACCTGAGGACAATGAGCCATACATAAGAGATGTGAAATCATTGTGGATTGAAGCATTCAAAACCATTTTTAAAACTTCTAGCACTTCTCTTCCTTTTGGGTGATGATTGTGAAGGCTAGTATAGTGAGTCCATGTGCAAGCTGTCCCAGAGATTCACCCAGCCCCTAGCAAAATTTCCATAAGCAAAAGTAAGCATGTATTGGTCAAGGGCTTGATATTTAGAAGGTTGTATGTTTCCTCACCATAAATACAGATTATCCTTATTAATACTATGCATAATACATCTTTACTACTACATACTTATCAAATAAAGGGTCCTAGACCAACTAACACAGACTATCTTTATACTTCACTTACAATCATAATCAAAGAGTGGGAAGGAAGCATGGAAGACAGAAATAGGTTACTCAGGGTGGTGCTATTTAATATTCTATGTATCCAAGCCAAGTATCTTTTGAAAAATCTGCTACAGAAGCCGACCCACCATTGTCTATTTCCTTTTTAACATTCTCTAAACCATTCTGGTGTCACTTGGGGAAATTTTTAGGAAGTAAGTTCCAAGCAGTAGGGCCTATCTCTCCATTGTTCTGTCTACGATACCTGCCCCGGTGCTTAGAGTAGAGTAGGAAGGGTAAACAAACCTTGCATGAATAAATGGTTATTTGACAGCAAACTATGAGCAGAGCAAAGTTTTGATCTTAGTTACCCTTAGACATCTAGACTCATCCATGTTTCTTAATATCTGAAGAAGAGACTTCTGCTCCCAAACAGTAATGTGAGAAAATGTGCTCCACCAGAAGAAACTTTCATCTTACTAATTTCTTGGCAAAAGATCATTGCTCTTTTTGGTCTCATAAACTCCTAATTCAATTAAGAAGTGTCTGAAGTTGACAAAGTTGGAAGCAGCATAGAGAAGAAATAAGAAAACTGACAAAGGAAATGGCGGAAAAAGAGGGAGTGGGGGGCTAGAATACATGTCTGGTCGGGATAGGGCTGCTGGGAAGACTGCTGACAAGAGAGTAGGCATTGCATGGATAGAAAACTGGATCAGTGGAGTCGCTCAAATAGTGAATTGTTCATAATCTTTTAGAAAGGGATTGAGTTGAAAACTCATCTGGATATAAAAAATTAAAATAATGCTATTTTTTCATATATTAATCAACATTAGGCAATAAGTTCTATGCAGAGAGTTTTGCATAGAGTAATCAATGTTCAGCTTAGTTTATGTATGTTATACTAGAATAATTATTATTAACTTCCTTTTCCAAAGTGTTCTGATTAGAACAAAAACTACTATGGTCCACCTAGCCTTATGGGACTTTTTCGTTTGCACTTCAAAGACTCTCTATGCCATTATTATTCCTATTTTTGAAAGGTGAGAAAAATTAGGCCAAAAAAATTGAATTACTTGTCTCTATCTCTCAAATGATTAATAAATAATAAACCAGGTAGCAAATCTCCATAATATTTGTTCTTAACCACAAAGCCTTACTGCTTTCTTTTCCAGGAACATGTCTGTTGTATTCAGAAATAAATATCCCTTCACCTTGATTGATTGGATTTTAGTAGATTCCAAAATTATGCTTTAATAAAAGCTGAAGAGCCTCATCAATAATGTTGTGGAATGGTACCTCAGTAGCACTGTAGGCTCTATCCATAATTTGAAGATCTAGAGCTTAAATAATGAATGAGTATGACTGAAAAAAACTTTGTCCCTGCCTACTCTTAAACCTCAGCGACAATGGAAAGGAGTTAGGCAGTGACTTATCAGCTGCATGGATGTTACTAACGAGGAAAGAATTTTCTTTCATGAAGAAAATACTATACTGACTTTTGAGTTTACATATTTTTTAGATATCATTAATACATCAATATCTCTAAGTATTCAATGTTTCTAAGCCAGAACTAAAATTTAATAATGTTTGGAAGCTGTCACTTTATTTTTTAAAGATATTTTATCAGTTTTTTTTTTTTTTTAAGCAATGTGGCATGAAATGAGCCTTACTTCCAGGATAGCATCTCTACAAAGTTTAGTGATTTCTCCCAGGGAAAGCATTTCAGAAAAGCTCTGGCTTTATATAAAAAATGAGGCCCAATGGATTGAAGAGACACATTTCTTGAAGACAACAAATTTAATTCTTGTTATAGTTTGAATTTCTAAATTATCTAAATATGAAAAATACTGATTTACTTGTGAAATAAAATACATATTTTGATCATCAGCAATTACCGGTATACATTTGTTGTGATGTTTGAATTTTGCAGAGGCCAAAAATTCATCAATAGTGCAGAAGCTGCATCTCCTCAAACAGCACAAGGACAAATAGAATCAATTAACTAGGGAAGTCTTAAAGCAGGAATACGCTTCGGCGCCTAAAGCAGCTCCAGTCTTCATAAATGTTTTAACAAATTAAGTCTTGTATGAGATTTTAAAAAATAACAAAAAGGTGTATATCACTCAGCACCTGTTGCTAAGTGATTAGGGAGCCAACCACATACACCGGGGATGGCAGGTTCAAACCCGGCCTGGGCCACCTAAAACAACAATAACAACAACAACAAAAACAAAAATCGCCGGGTGTTGTGGAGGGTGCTTGTAGTCCCAGCTACTTGAGAGGCTGAGGCAAGAGAATTGATTTAGCGCAAGAGTTTGAGGTCGCTGTGAGCTATGACGCCAACAGTACTTTACCCAAGGCCATAGCTTGAGACTCTGCTTCAAAAAAAAAAAAAATAATAATAATAATAATTGTATACATTTGTTTGTATAGCATTAGTGATTCTCACATACAATTAAAACTATTTCTTAATTTCAAAATATCAAGGGGGTACAACTGTTTTTGTTACAATATATCTTGGTGGTTTTGTTTGTTTGTTTGCTTGTTTGTTTGCAGAAACAGAGTCTCACTCTATCGCCCTCCGTAGAGTGCAGTGCAGTCACAGCTCACAGCAACCTCCATCTCCTGGGCTTAAGTGATTCTCTTGCCTCAGCCTCCCAAGTAGCTGGGACCACAGGTGCCCGCCACAGCACCCAGCTAATATTTGATGAAGTTTGGCAGGGGCCGGGCTTGAATCCACAGCCCTCGGTATATGCGGCCAGCGGCCTTCTCGCTGAGCCACAGGCGCCACCCCTGTTACACAGTATATCTTGTACAATGCTTAAGTTGGGACGTTTAGGGAGTCCAACACCACGATAGTGTTCATTGTCCCCAGTAGTTAAGTTTTGAGCCCTTTACCCCTCACACTCTTCCTTTGTGCTTCTTCAACCTCCTCCTGCCTGTGTACGTCCTAATTGTGTAGCTCCTAATGATCAGATAGTAAATGTGGAGTTGGTTTTTTCCATACCTAAGATACTACATTTAGGAAAATAGGTTTCAGTTCCTTCCAAGTTGCTACAAAAGACATTTCATTCCTTTCTTATGGCTAAGTAGTACTTCTTGATGTACTTATTCCACATTTTCTTCCCCCACTCATGAATCGATGAGCATTTTGGTTTATTCTGTGTCTTTGAAATTGTGAAATGTTCTGCAGTAAACATTTGAACATGGGTGTCTTTTTTTAAAATGACTTCACTTCTTTTCCTTTGAGGAGACATCCTGTAATGAGATTGCTGAATCAAATGGTAACTCTACATTTAATTTTTATGAAATCTCCACTCTGTTTTCCTTAGAGTTTGTACTAATTTGCATCCCCAACAAGAGTGCATAAGTGTTCCTTTCTCTTTGCAGCCAGGCCAGCATCTATTGTTTTATGACTTTTATAATGGTCATTCTGCCAGGGAAAGGTATCTCAAAAGTGGTTTTCATTTGCATTTCCATGGTGATTAGTGATGCTGGGCATTTCTTCATATGTTTGTTGGCCATTTGTCTATGCTTCTTTGAAAAACTTCTATTCATGTGTTTTGCTCACTTTTTAACAAGGTTTTCTTTCTTTTTTTTTTTTTTTCATGGTGAGTTTTTTGAGTTCTTTTTAGATATGGGATATTAGCTCTTTGAGGGATGCACAGTTTGTTACTATTTCCTCCTGTCTACAGGTTGTCTATATATCTGCTGCTTTTTTCCTCTGCTGTGTAGAAGCTTTTCAACTTAATTAGGTCTCATTGATTTATTTTTCTTATTTCTATATGTATTTGCCTTTGGGTTCTTGGTCATAAATTCATTGGCTAGGCTGATGTCTAGTAGAGTTTTTCGTGTGTTTTCTTCCAGAATTATTATGGTTCTGTGCCTTACTTTTAAATCTTTTATCCTACTGAATTAATTTCCGTTTAAGGAGAGAGACAGAGGTCCTGTTTTATTCTTCTACTTGTGCCTATTTAGTTTTCCCAGAACCATTTTTGAATAGGCCTTCCTTTCTCCAGCGTATGTTGTCTGCTTTGTCAAAGAACAGTTGGTCATAGAAAGATGGATTTATATCTGGATTCTCTATTGGTCTATGTCTCTACTTTCACACCAGTACCATATTGTTTTGGCAACTATATCCTGGTAGTTTAATTTGAAGTCAGATAATGTGATGCCTTCTGATTTGTTCTTTTTGCTTGAGATTAATTTGGCTGTTAGGAATCTTTCTGGTTTCAAATAAAGAATAGAATAAATTTTAATAATTGGTGAAATAAGATATTGATATTTTGATGAGGATTGTGTTGGATCTGTAAATCACTTTGGGCAGCCTGGACATTTTAGCAATGTTGATTCTACTAGTCCACGAGCATTGAACATTTTCCTGTTTGTTTTTGTCATCTTTGATTTCTTCCATCAGTGGTTTATAGTTCTCCTTGTAGAGATCTCTGAGCTCCTTATTTAAGTATATTCCTAGGTATCTGATTTTTTTTATAGCTATTGTAATGGTATTGAGTCCTTTGTTTCATTCTCAGCTTGACTGCTGTTATTATATAGAAATGGTACTGATGTTTATACATTGCCCCTGTAACTTCAAACTTGGGCAAATTTATTTATCAATTCTAGGAGTCTTTTGGTGGATTTTGGAGGGTTTTCTTAGTACAAGATTATATTAACAGGAAACAGGAATAGTTTGACATCCTCCTTCCTGATTTGCATACTCTTTATTTCTTTTTCTTGCCTCATTGCTCTGACTATGACTTCTAGTACTACATTGAATAGAACTGGGGACAATAGCCACCCTTGTCTTTTTCTGGTTCTTAGGGGAAATACTTTCAACTTTGGCCCATTTGGTGTGATGTTTGCTATAGGTTCATCATATATGGCTTTTGTAACTTTGTGTCATGTTCCTTCTGTGCCCACTTTGTAAAAGATTTTTATTAAGAAAGGGTGCTGGATTTTATCAAATGCTTTTTCTGCATTTTGTATATCTATTGATATAATGCATGTGGTCATTTTTTAATTCATATTTTTTATTTTATGTGGTGAATCATGTTTATTGATTTTCATATGTTAAACCATTCACTCTGAGATGCAACCTATTTCATCATGATGATTTATCATTTTGAATGTGCTGTAGAATTTGGTTTGATAGTATTTTTTGAAGACTTTTGCATTTAAATTTGCAAGAGATATTGGTCTGTCTTTGTTTCTTAAATTTATTTATTAAATCATGATTGTGTACATAAATGCAATCATGGGGTACGACGTGCTGCGTTTCTATACAATTTGAAATATTTTCATGGAACTGGTTGACTTAGCTTTCATGGTATCTTCTTAGTTATTGTGTACAGACATTTATATTCTACATTTAGTAAGTTTCACCCGTACCTTTCTAAGATGCACCATAAGTGTGGACCCTTCAATTACTCTCCCTCCGCCCATCCTCCTCCCTCCCCTTTGCTCCCTTGTCCCTTTCCCCAATTCTTGTGCTGTAATTGGTTTATAGCTTTCATATGAAAGCTATTAATTAGTTTCATAGTAGGGCTGAGTACATTGGATACCTTTTCTTCCATTCTTGGGATACTTTGCTAAGAAGAATATTTTCCAGTTCCATCCATGTAAACATGAAAGAGGTAAAGTCTCCTTCTTTCCTTAAGGCTGCATAATATTCCATGGTGTGTATATACCACAACTAATTAATCCATTCATGGGTCAATAGGCACCTGGGCTTTTCCCATGGCTTAGTAATTATGAATTGAGCTGCAATAAACATTCTGATACAGAAACCTTTGTTATAATGTGATTTTCATTCTTATGGATATATACCTAGTAGAGGAATTATGGGATCAAATGGCAGCCCTATTTTTGGAATTCTAAGTATTCTCCAGATATCTTTCCAAAAGGACTGTATTAGCTTGCATTCCCACCAGCCACGTAGTAGTGTTCCCTTTTCTCCGCATCCACACCAGCATCTCTGGTTTTGGGATTTTGTGATGTGTATTGGAGTTAGGTGATATCTCAAAGTAGTTTTGATTTGCATTTCTCTGATGATTAAGGATGATGAGCATTTTTTCACGTGTCTGTAGGCCATGTGCCTGTCTTTTTCATAGGAGTTTCTCTTCAGGTCCCTTGCCCATGCTCATGGCTGGGAAGAATCAACATTGTCAAAATGTTTATACTACCTAAAGCAATATACAATTTTAATGCAATCCCTATTAAAGTTCCATTGTCATATTTTAAAGATCTTGAAAAAATAATTCATTGTTTTATATGGAATCAGAAAAAACCTCAAATAGCCAAGACATTACTCAGAAATAAAAACAAAGCAGGAGGAGTTATGCTACCAGACATCAGACTATATTACAAATCAATAGTTATCAAAACAGCATGGTACTGGCACAAAAACAGAGAGGTAGATGTATGGAATAGAATAGAGAACCAATATATGAACCCAGCTACTTACTGTTATGTGATCTTTGACAAGCCAATTAAAAACATTCCGTGGGGAAAAGATTCCCTATTTAGCAAGGGAATCTTTTTAACAAATGGTGCTGGGTGAACAGGCTGGCGACCTATAGAAGACTGAAACTGGACCCACACTTTTCACCTTTAAGTAAAATAGACTCTTACTGGATTAAAGATTTAAACTTAAGATGTGAAACTATAAAATACTAGAAGAAAGTATAGGGAAAACTCTTGAAGGAATCAGTTTGGGTGAATATTTTATGAGGAGGACACCCCCGAGGCAATTGAAGCAGCATCAAAAATACACTACTGGGATCTGTTCAAACTAAAAAGCTTCTACACAGCAAAGAGTATAGTAAGTAAAGCAAGAAGACAGCCCTTAGAATGGGAGAAAATATTTGCAGGTTATGTCTCTGACAAAGGTTTAATATCCAGAATACACAGAGAACTCAAACGTATTATGAAGAAAAGAACAAGTGATCCCATCTCAGGTGGTCTGTCTTTTTGATGTAAATGCTTAAGGCTATGAATGTCCGTCTAACACTGCTTTCTCTGTATCCCATAAATTTTAGATGGCCATGTCATAATTTGTTGTTCAGTTCAAACTATCTATTGATTTTCATCTTAATTTTATTATTGATGCATGGATCATTGAGCAACTTATTTAATTTTCATTACTCTGCGTGGATTTCCAAGAATTCTGCTTTGCATTGATTTCTAGTTTTGGTTCTACTGTGATCTGAAAAGATACAGAAAATGATTTCAATTTTTCTGAATTTGCTGAGATTTGTTTTGTGAGCTAAAATATGGTCTATCTTAGAAAATGTCCCACATGCCAAAGAGAAGAATGTATATTCTGCTGTTTTGGGGTAGAAACTTCAACAGATGTCTGTTAGGTCCATTTGTTGTGGTGTCCTGTGTTGTGGTGTCCAGTGTTTCTTTGTAGATATTCTGCTTCCATGATCTGTCTACTTTTGTCAGTGGAGTATTGAATTTCCCAGACGTTATAGTATTGCTGTTCACTTATTGATATTAGATGTAGTAGTCCTTTACTTATAAATCTGGTAGCTCCTCCGTTAAGTTCTGCATAAAATTGCAATATCATATTACAAATTTCTCCTGTCTTCATTATATAATGACAATTTGGTTTTCCTTTACCATTTTTTAAATTTTAAAGTCTGCTTTTTACCTGATATGAGAATAGCTACTCGTGCTTGCTTTTGTTTCCCATTTTCATGGATTATTTTTTTCTACTCCTTTATCTTTAATCTATGCATATCTTTGTTAGATGGGCCCTTTCCCCATTTACCACAGTTCTGCTGAGCAGCTTTCTTTTGCCTGTTCCTCTCCATGGAATCCCATTGTTCACATCATTGATCCAAAGGTGGGTATTTGCCCTCCATTTCCCATCACTAATTTAACTGCATAAATAAATATGGGTTTGACAATTTTGCTTATTTATTTATTCATCACTAACATAGAGAAAAAACTAGTTCTCATATGCTTTTCCTGCCCATATGAGGCAGATGGTTTATGGCAAACAAACAAACAAACAAAAAAAAAACATGCACTTCAGGAGAAATTAATATGGGAAATTATAATTGGGTTTAGACATTGTATGTAATGTATGTCGACTTCCATGAATAAAAATGGATTCATATAGCATACATTTATAAGACATACAGGAGATGATAAGCACCTTTTCCAAGTTTAATAATGAAAAATATATAATGTTTTTAGCATTTATTAATTCTAAAATATTGCGTTTCCAAAATGTTTTACTCTTTTTTTTTATTAAAAGCACGTAGATATTTGTAACATATGTCAAAATAGCCACCAGATCTCTATCAGTCAGTGAATGATAGGTAACTATACGATGAAATTCTATCCAGCAATTAAAAGAAACAAACTATGGATACAAGCTGCTACCTGGCTTCAAAAACATTATGCTTAGTGAAACTCCCTAAAATAAAGATCTTACATGTTATTGATGCCACTTACATGACAAACCCAGAAAAATGCAATTCTGTGGAGTGGCTACCCAGGGTAGGTGTGTATGTGTGTATTAACAACTTTGTGCATGAGTATTACACATATAATCTGGGTGATAAAAATGTGTTAAAAGTGATTTATAATGATGGCGGCACAGCTTAGCAAATTTATTGAGATATTATTGAATTTTATATATGCTACTTAAAATTGATGAATTATGTGATAGATAGTAAGTAACTGAAAACAGAAAGGGAGGTTATGTGACTGTATAGAGGAGCAGAAAGAAACTTTGTTTTGCATAAAATGGAATAAAAGGAAAATAAAAAGTTCACATAAGATGAAAAATAATAAACATTGAGTCTTGTGAGCTTCACCCATCAAAATTTTCCCAATAATCTGAACAAAAGTTAGCTCGTTGGGTTTGCTACATACAGGCAAAAGGCAAGGAAATATAGTTGATTACTTTTCTTATGGTTAGCTAATATTTAAAATATTAGCTTGCTAAAAGTAATCTTCAAGCTTTTATAAGTAGCCCTCTGAAAACTGTAATAATCATATATATGCAATAATTATACATTAAAAATGTTAGCTTCTTTTTTATGTTTCTTCATATGAAATGTTTTAATATTAAATTTAAGTCGCTTCTTATATTTCTGTTATTAGAGATACAGAATCTATTATTCGAGATACAGAATATCTTAATTATTACAACTTGACTATGTTATATAAATTTTTTTGAATTTTCTACATACTTTGCCTTACACAATTTGGCAAATGATATTATCCAATCTCTCTAAAAAACGAGGATGCTGCTGAGTTTTACTGTGCTACCAGATTCTTCTATTTGTTTATTTCTGGATTTAGGACTAAGGTTTTGTTTCTTTGAAATATTATTGGTGTCATCTGAAACCTCCAATTCATGCCTCTTTCATCTCTGTTCAGTAAATATTACCTGAGAAAAACTTGTTACACCACATTTTTGTAAAAACTCCTCTGTATTTAAACCTCAATAAGTGATTCTCAAGTACTATGTTTAAAAATCAGTAAATTCCTTTTGTGTATCATTGAAAGCTTGTTAAACAATTGTTAATTGAAAAAGCTATATAAAAGAGAAATAATATTCCCAAATTTAAAAATGATTTTTCCATATGAGGTCTATGAGTTCTAATAGAGTCATTGAAAATAAATATGGCAATAAGCTAACACATATTTTTCCACTTTATACTGTGTTTACAGTCTCAGCAGAATCTGAGCTTAATGGCTTTTTCAATAATGCAAGAAAAAAAAGTAGGCAATTTACAGGTTTTATTTGAAAGAAAAAACGTAGACAGAAGTAAATACCAAAGATAAATTTGCTAAAAATAAGTTTTTATATGATTGCTTTGTAGACTTCTGGATACGTTATCTGGGGATTAGTTAGAATGAACCTGGTTTTCCTAGAAACAATCTCTGACTCACCAGGGTATTTATTCCTGCCTCACACATTTTCTAAATTATACATATGAGACCAGAAGTGTAGTGGTTCAATGTTGAAAAACTCACTCTAGCAGTTCCCTCTTATCCACAAGGGAAATGTATTGATGCCCCTAGTGGGTGTTTGAAACCAAATATAATACTTAGCCCTATCTATGTAGGGTACAAATTTCTTTTCTCTTCTTCACAATTTCATCAGTAGAAGATTTTCCTTACCATAGGTCTTAGCAACCTCAGAATATATTTTTCCTTCCTTAGGTTAAAAACTTGCATCTTGCCATGAAGGCTATGTTAAACAGTTTGATGAAAACATTTCAGATTGTATATGAAACCAGCACATTGTACCCCTTGATTGCACTAATGTATGCAGCTGTGATTTAATAAAAAATAAAATAAAATATTTTGAATATAAAAAAAAAACTTGCATCTTTTCACTTAAAGAAAGGACTATAAGCTTCTCTTTGGTATATCCAAATTGCCAGCATCACTAGTTCTGAATGTGGAGCCATTATTAAATAAAATAAGAGTGACTTGGACATACGTCCTGGATACCTGGGTAGTTGATCTAATAACCTAGATGGCTACAAAGTGACGGGTAGGTGGGATGAATATGCTGGAGAAAGGGAGGTCTCACATCCCAGTGGGACAGAATCGGATGGTGCCAGATTCCAACAAGTTACTCACAATAACAAAAATGTAAAGCATATGAATTATTTATTTTTGAAATTTTCCATTAAATACTTTCAGAGCATGGTTGACTGTGGGTCACTGAACTGTTGAAAAGTGACTACTGTACTTCCTTTCACACATTAGCTAATCGGAACAGCAATTTCTCATTCCTACATTTCTTGTTTGAATTCTGCACCTTCAAATTTTTAAAAACTGAGGTCATATTCATGCTGCAAAATGGAAGTTATCTTTAACAATTTTTTTTTTAGTACAAAAGCAAAAACTGATAGAAATAATTTTAAGATAATGTCAAGCACAAAAGGCGATTTAAAAGTATTCACAATTCTATTGTCATAAAAAACTAATCTTAATATTTTGGGGAATATGTCTCTAATAAGATTTCAAGGAAATTATATTCACATTATATGTAACAGTGTGGGATGCTTCTGAAAATAGTAATATACCTTAGATAATTTATTATGCTTTTAGGCAGATGGCTTCTATAATAAAATTTTTAATGATGGCAGAGTATTTCAGAATGTCATGATATGTTTCAAAAGTCCATTCTTGTTGGAGGTCAAAAATATTTTTGATTTTATAATTATAAAAAAAGTTATTGTGGGAAAATATGTGCAGCTATCTGTAATAAAATTGTTAGGATAAAACTTACAGAAGAAAATTGCTGGTGCAAAGGACATGCACATTTTTTAAGTGTATAAAAGCTAATTTATGTTTGTATCAATTTAAACTTTCATTAACAATCCTTACTAATGCATTTGTTTTATTTTCCCTAAATAATATCTTGTAGGAGATATATCAGCATGATTCTGATAGTAAATTTTGATTTTTATCAGTCTGAAGGAGTTATTTAACTGCCTTTTATACCATAGTTTTTCTGGGTATACATTTTAGATTGCTTATAATTTTTATACACCATCTTAAGAAAAAAACTAAGGAAGGAGGGAAAAATGGAAGGAAAGAAAGGAAAGGAAAGGAAGGGAAGAGAAGGGAAGGGAAGGAAGAAAGAAGAAGGAAAGAAGGAAAGAGAAAGAAAAAGAAAGGGAGAGAGGAGAGAGAGAGAGAGAGAGAGAAAAGAAAGAAAGAAAGAAAGAAAGGAAGGAAGGAAGGAAGGAAGGAAGGAAGGAAGGGAGGGAGGGAGGGAGGGAGGGAGGGAGGGAGAGAGAGAGAGAGAGAG
>CAUYON010202200.1:0-29279 GCA_963573935.1 Arctocebus calabarensis
CTAGAGATAAACAGCATGGCAGTTTTAAGGTAAACAGCACAGCAGTTCCCAAGGAGTAAGAGAATGCCAAAGAGAACCTTAAATGACCTTCTTCCCTGTGAAAGTATAAAAGTCTGGAAGAAAAATAAAGTGTTGTCAAAATAAAGTGAAGTCTCAGCCTGACTGAGTCCATTATCCTGTGTGTGTGTTTCATCCCAGCGCCCCCTCATCAGAACCTCACTAGTGGATGGCGGGTCCGGCAGATATCCCCCAATATTGTTTACATTCCTTTGGGACATTTTTTCCCCTTTGTGAATACTTATAATTCATTTGTTTGAGTGCTTCATGAAGTCTCATAATTCTCTGAGCAAATGTTTTGCTTTCTCTGTCTTCTTTTATGCGTTTTTAATGGCCAACGTTACCTCAAGTTCTTTATCCTCTACCTCTGACATTCTTTCTTCTCCATGGTCAAATCCATTATTGATACATTCTACTGCATCTTTAAGTTCTCTAATTTACTGATTTTATTTCTTAAACTCTGCCATAGGCTTTGTATATTCTTCATATATTTTATCTGTTTTTTTGGTTTGTTGTTGGCTCTCTTGTCAATTATCTTTATTGCCTTTGCTATTCATATTTTAAATTCCCCTTCTGTCACTTCCATTAATTATTTATTCGTGGAATTCTCTCCAGTAGCTCCCTTATGCTCCCTCAGAGTTGAGTGCTCTCCTTTTATTTTTCATGTTGCCAGAGTTTTTCTGTTGGGTCCTTATCATGTGTGTTTTCTTATTGTTCCTTGTTTTCTTATTGTTTCCTTCTTAATATCCTCAGACTTTTTATTTCTCATTATGTATTTTGCTTTAAATTACCTTGTCTCAGAGTTTACATGTTCAAGTGGTCATTTTGTATAAGGACAAATGGAATAGAACAGTAAGGAGTTTGAATGGGATCAAGAAAAATTAAAGAAAAAGAGAAAAAAAGAGAGGAGTGAAAGAGAAGAATTGTTGTGGAGGATATAAGAAGGACAGAGAAAAAGAGGATGACAGGAGTAATTGTGGTAATTGGCGAGGTGCTATGACAACATCTGCAAATCTAGGCCTTTAGAGGTTGAACCACATGGGTCCCTCAAAGTGAGGAGCTTCTTTATAGCCTGGGAAAAATCATACCACACCTCTGCCAAATATAAAGGGAAAACAAACAAACAAAATTCAATAGTATGTTGTGGTGAAGACCTACCAGTACTGTCTTTGGAAAGGCCAAAGGTATATGGATACATTATATGTGAACTGTGACCTTCTTGAGCCTGACTGATGCCCTGACCCCTAGCCAGACCAATGACATGACCTTGCAACACTCAGAGAAAAGGAAGAACAATAAAAACTAAAATTAGATAAAGAAAATTAAAAATGCAATTATAAAAGACAAAGAAAAAAGAGGAATATATCTTAGGTGTTACATGAGAATTTTATGTGGGAAAGATGAGTAATATGGACAAATCTCTATCAAAATAAAATAAGAGAGAAGTAAAAAAGGGGGAAAGAATACAAAGGGTTGAAAACCATTAAAAATGGAGGAACCTTGATATTTACTTTCTTAAATATAACTATATAACTTTCTTAAATAACAAGGGTAGTTATGGTTTTTCAGTCCCTTTTATTCTTATCTCCTTTTTCACTTCTCTCCTATTCTCTCCAAACAGAATGAAAATAACAACCAGAGTGAGAAAAAAAAAAGAAAAAAGAAAAAAACTATAAAAAAAATCATAGAAAAGGGTATAAAATGGAAGATGTGTGTGTGTGTGTGTGTGTGTGTGTGTATTACAATATATTGCCTGGACACCAGATGGTGCTGTAGTAATAGGAGAGGAAGAATTTTTGTTACATATAAAATGGAAGCTGGAAGCCACTTTCTAATTGTAGAGGAGATTGAGTCCTGTATTCCTGACGTATTTGGCTTCAATCAGGGCCTTGTCACTTTATCAGCATTCAGTCTCTACATGATTAGGGTCCTAAGGTTCTTGCCACCCTTTTAGAAGGCATGTCCATCAGTGCCACTATGACCTTAGGTAGGGGAAGGGTCCACTCAGATACCCCCTACAGATGGTTGGGCAAGTTCAGCAATACGCCAAAGCCAGATATGCACTAGGAAAACTGCAAACTGTTCCTCGGGTGATTCCTTCCCACAATGATGCTGCCCAGTCAGTAGCCAGGCCTATGGGAGATCCACCCTGCTGGTATTTAATCGTGGTGGCTGGACTGTGTTCAATTCTCCTCACTCCTTTAAGCAGTTTAAACTTGTCATTGGAGCTGTTTAGTTGAAAATCAGTAAGTTGTAGGACAGTCATTTTCTGTCTCCTAACCACATGAGTGCTGGTTGCTGGACCCTGTTCACAAGAACTTGCATTTTGTGCCAGCTCTCCTCAGCTCCAGACCTCCTCCTCTTGGAATCCCCCATTGCTTCACTGTGCCCTCAGAGTGATCTACTTGTGTAAGTTCCTCCAGCCAAAGGTAGCTGGAGTTCTAGATCCCTTGTCTCTCTGTGAGTGGCTAGTAAGGATTTGTGTCTAGTCCACGATCTTGCTCTGGCCCCATGAAAGTAAATTTATTCTAATAAAAATTACTTACATGCACTTTTAGAGTAGGATTATCTCATTGCATAGACCTCATATAAGATAAAGAAATATTTACTTCGATTTTCTAAAATAATTTCTTTTTTTATAAAATATCACTTTGATTTGTCTTGGCAGAGAAATTATAGAAGAAAAGATAATGAAAGTGGAATATTATAATTCCTCTATGATAAACAGAATTCTCAAATAATCCTTAATCAATGACATGATATAATAACACATATAATTATGAGGTGAACTTTAATTCCTACTGTTTGAGAGACTGAAATGTATGAATGTGATAGAATGTCACTTCCAATTCTGTTGTTACATCATAGTTTAAATATATACCTTATATATTTTTTCAGATGTAATTAAGTTTTCTAATCAGTTGGCTTTTTGTTAATCAAAACAGAGATTATCCTGGATAGGCCTGACTTAATTAGATAAATATTTAAAAGAAATAGCAACAAAACTCTGTTGTTGACCTTACAGAAGCAAATTACCATTTTGTGGCTCTTGTGCAGGGCAAACTCTCATTGTAAAGATTCCAGTTTCATTACTTTAAGGAATGAAATTATGTGTGTAACTAGTGACCTTGAAAGGGGACTCTAAACTCAGATGAGATTAAGCCCCAGTAGATACATTTAGTTCAACTAGTCATACCCTGGTCATGGTACCTAACTAGTGCATACCCAGAATTCTGATCCAAGAAAACTTTGAGATAACAAATGGACATTTTTTGGAACCATGAAGTTTGAGGAATAGTTTTACATTAACAATAGAGAATGAACACACACTTTCATAAATATACTCTATGTATAGGCTGACACCTGAAATCAATGTGTAGTTTTAATCTCTCCAAAAGTTTCAGTCATACTTTGCTAACATTTTAAGACTCATTAATTTCTATTTACTTGAAATTATCCAATATAAATAGGCTTTCATCTTTTCTCAAAATAGACTTTCCTATTCTTTCTTTTTCTGTTTATGGCACAAAATGTTTCCCGTTTTCCGTCTCCTGGACTAAGGCTTAATACTATCTTCCTTGCTTCAGTATAATCTTCATAATTAATTCACAAGCATTTCTTAAGTAAAATTTTCCAAACACTGTCATATTATGTAGGTTGATTAAAAAAAAACAAGAATTTTTTCTTATAAAATACTTTACATTTATGTTATCATATTTGAATTCACAAAAGACTGAGTTATTTTTAGCTTAAGCATTTTTTAACATTTTCAGTTTTAATGATTATAGGCAAACAATAGCTTTGCATGAAATATTTGTATATGTTTATAGAGTACATGTGATTTTTTTGATAGTGCTGAGGTATCCATCTCCTCCGGCATTTATCACTTCTTTGTGTTAGGACCATTCAAATTAGAGAGATATCGACTAGCAGAAATAAGAAAACAAATTATGTTTTCTAGCTGTAGGCTCAGTGATCATTCTCTTACATCATATTCTATATCAAAAAGGAGATAAAGAATTCAGTTTAGAAAGAATACTCCATACAAGGGACCTAGTTGAAAGCCAATTGAATGATTTGCTACCTCTGTTTAGCTGAGCAATTTGCATAAGTTCCCTAGGCGTCAAGATCTTCTTTTCCTAAAGATGAATAATAATAATAATATCTTTATAGTTTTTAATGATAATTAAATTGAATATATATAAAATAGATTAGTAATATTAATTAAAATAAATTATTATTGATGAAAAGTAAAAATGAATTCTATATGGAAAAAAATCCAAATTGTCACAGAGTATTGAATGGCTCTCTTTTAGCTTCTATTATCATTGCAATGCTTCAGGAATCCTAAAATCTACAAGGATCCCCAGAGGATCTGCAACAGAGTAGAATCATTCACACATGCAGAATTGTACTTCATGTTAAGAAACAACATTTATCACTACTTATTCTTACCCAAACAATGCTAAGATGGGCTAGTAAGGCAAATCTCAAGCAGTCCCTACTTTGGGATTGAACATAATGCATCACTTTTATTGTTGGTGGAACAGTGAACTTTTATGTTTATGAATCACTGTTCTCAGTTTCACTGTACACAGTGTTCAATCTCTATACATTCAAATTATAATTCTGTTTTGCCCTTCTGACTAATCAAACAGCTGTCAGAAAACAAAATTCCTTGTTCTATACTCCACATTTAGGATAAATTCATCTTTACCCTCAGATTAAAACAACTCAGATCTATGATTCTGTATAATTGAAAGTAAAGATTCTTTTGGTTGGAAATATAATGAATTCACATTAAATCCTTTCACCCAGAGTCAAACCTTTTTTCAAGATTATACCATAATTTAACTTAAAGGGGAGGAAATTCGCGCAGCCCTGGCAGGAACTGAAAGTGAAAGCAGGAGATTGGCAGGAGCCAGCCTGCTGCTTTTCTGTTTCTTCTAAATTTGCTGTTCAGAAGCCGATCAACTTCCAAACCTCCTGCATGTTGCCTTCTTGTTTTCATCATTGCTGTCATTTCTTTGTGCACATGTGAAAATTAAGTTTATGACTTATCTTAGGCTGTTCGAGTTGAGTGAATGTATGGTAACTCAGTTTTAATTACAGATGTCTGGGGGCAATTATCACTCTTGTATTCATTGTTGTTGAAGGCAATGGCCGGTGAAGTGGACTTAAAAAATGTCAGGCACTATATTTTCCACCAGTCAGCACTGTTATTTATTGACATTTTATTTATTGATATAATTTGGTATCTATATGTGTGTTGAACACTAGATTTGTAGCTACAAACATCCTTCTTTTCTTTCATACACAACGTCAAAACTTATTACGTTAACTTCATCTCCAGAAAAAACAGTACTATCAACGTTGTGGTTTTCTCTTTCGGTATACAGCACCATCCCAACAGCAGCCCCCAATTATTCCTCTTACAGTTCATTAGGGTGACAAACTTTATTAAAAACTATATATATATAAAATATATATTTATATATAGTGCTAATTTAGTTTTACTTCCTAAGCTAACTGTTTTCCCTATTACTTCTCACCAGAGGAGACTCTACTAACTCCCAAGTAAGGACATTTCTTTATAAAAATCCATTTCCTTTTGCCTGTTAAAATGTCTTTGTTATACCACTTTTCTGCAATTCATTTTTCTCTCCTTCAAATTCTAGTTCAAAATTATTTTGTACTATACAATATGTTTGTCATATTACACTTTATCTTAGGAAGGAATTCTTCAGTTTTTATGTAAAAATCGAAATATCCTAAGACATTTAAAGACAAGGTAGAATACTCCTTATGTGTTATTGAGTTTAAAAAGCCAGAGATGAAATAGCATATAGTTATAACATTTTTCTTATTCTGTCTTCTTTCTGTATCTAACTTTATATGAAAAGACAACAGCTACTGAAAAAATCTGTATGTTAGTATGTTGATGGTATACGTATGTACACATGATGTTTTTCTCACTTGACTATCCATTTTGTTTACATTGTCAATTCTCTTCCCTGTGTAATTGAATGTTCCTGTCAATCACTTGATGAAAAGGAAAAGTAAGCAGTATGTAAACTAGTCATGTGCACCTGAACAAGGAACTTACATTCTGAATAAGGGATCATTAGGCAATTTTGTCATTTTGCAGACATGTAGAGAATATATTTACACAAACCTAGATGGCATGGCCTACTACACACCCTACACACCTAGGCTATATGGCATATAGCCTACTTCTTCTAGGTCACAAATTTGTACAGCATGTTACTTTATGGAACACTATGGGCAATTATAATACAGTGGTAGGTATTTGGTAGTCTAAACATACCTCAATGTAGAAAAGGAAAATTAAAAGCTAAATGATGGTGCATTCTAGGACACTTACCATAAACAAAATTTCCAAGGTTAAAAGATACTCTAGGTAATTCTATGAGCAAGTGGTGAGTAAATGTGAAAGCCTGAGCCGTGACTGCACACGACGTAAACTTTATAAACACTGTACACTTAGACTACACTAAATCTATGAAAATATTTTTTCTTTAATAAAAAATTAACCTTAGCTTACTGAAACTATTTTATTTTTTAAATTTTACTTTTTAACTTATTGACTCTTTTGTGATAATACTTACTGGAAACACCAGATATTATACATCTACACAAACATATTTTTTCTTCATTGCTTATTCTCTGAGCTTAAATATATCCTCTGCTTGTTGTATTTTTATTTTTTTAATTTACAAATGTTCATGGTAAAAAATTAGGCACACACACATTAGCTCAGACCTACACAGGGTCAGGATCATCAATATCACTGTCTTCTACCTCCATGGATTGTTCCAGTGGAAAGTCTTTAGAGGCAATAAGATACATGGAGTTTTCTTCTGTGATAGCAATGCTTTCTAGAATACTTCCTGGAGTATCTGCCTGAGATGCTTTTACCAGTAACTAGGTTCTTTAGTAAGTAGAAAGACTATACTCTGAAACAACTACAAACAGTAAGGTACTGGACATAAATATAGCATGAATATAGTTATTTATTATCATTATCAAGCTTAAATATTGTACAGAATGGTATGTGCTCCAGCCGTATTTCTATGGAATTGGCAGTACAGTGGGTTTGTTTCCACCAGCATCACCACAAACACGAGTGATGTGTTGTGCTACTACATTATCATGGCCACCACATTATTATGTAAAGGGAATTTTTCACTCCATTACAATTTTATGGGACCACCATCGTATGTGTAGTTCATCATTGACTGAAACATCATTATGTGCCATATGCCTGTATTTGAAACTATCAATGAGCTATTAGTGATGAGTTCACACACCAGGCATAAATAGTGCTTAATTAATTAATTGTAATCAAATTTAGGGTTCCAATTTACACATTCTTTAAAAATATAATCGTGTATTACTTTCCAAAGACAAAAGATAAGTATGATTTTATTTTTATCAATGTTCCATAAGAAGAATAGAAATTTAAAACATTTTAAAATCTCATATAGAGAAAATTATTTTCCAGTTATGATTCTGGTGATCAGTAAACAGTACTTAAGAATTTTAATTAAAAATATTTTAGTCACTCTGAATGCAAATGTCTTATACATGTGTTTGGATGTGGTTTTCACTTTTTAAAATGGCTTTCTGGATATAACCTCTTTCATGAGAAAATGATTGACTCTGCGTGTGTTTGTGTGTTTGTGTGTGTGTATGTTTTTCTGGTTTTTAAAGGTTTATTTGTTCTTTCAAAAAGCAAACAAGCAGATACACTATTCAGTCCTAGTGATACTGACATGGTCTAAAAGTTTTGAATATTTTCTTTCCAAGCTTCTCCAAACATCTTCAAAATTCTTCATTTAAAAGTTGTCATTTTTTTAGTTCTGTGTGTACTTAAACTGTTTTCCATTTATGTATAAAACTCAACAAAATGTATCTTTTTCTTTTCCACTTCAAGATATTTTGAACTAGATAACTTTGTAAGTAGCTTGTCTAAGTAGCTCATTCTCATCACATACATGTTATTTAAAGAGCTGTCAACCCATCAGCTAATAGCTGCACACATACACAGGACGATAGAGGGGTAACAATCAGGCAATTTCTGTGCATGTTAGTACCTTGAGAGCAAGTAAATTTAGTATCTCTCTTAAGTGTCATTGAATATCTCAAAAACAATTATCCCTAAAAATCTTTCCAAATCATTTTGAGTATAAGCTTTTAAACTATGATTAAAATTTAATTTCAGAACTACATGATAATAATGTTGCTTTTCATAGAAACGAGTTATAATACTTCAACTTTATGTGAGTGATTTACTTAGTGGCTTTTTAAAGTAGATATTTAGAAAATTATTGTAACATTACTTATATTTTATAGAATTATAAACTTAGTAATTGGATTTTTGTTCCATGAACCAACTGCAATACCCGAGCAATAAAAATTTCTAGTATCATTTCTGCTCTTCTAAAACTGTGAGGTATAATGTGCATACACTTGTATACCAGTGTAAATGCACACGCACATGCATGCACACCGCACCCTGTAAATCCTCCACCTAAGTAACTTCTTTATTGCTGTTCCTTTTATATCTTCAGTAATAACCCACACATGTTACCATGAGAATGAAGGAAAACAAATGAAATTCTAAAAGCAACTCACATCAATTCCTGGAAAACATACTATGCCTTTTAACTATCAAAGGAAAACTTTCTAAAAACTGTTTGTGTGGAATGACATCAGATTCTATAAAAATTGTTGGAATACTAAGAAAAGAGTTACTACTTTGAAGCTCTGATGAGTCCTCTGAGATACATCTGAAAACAACACCAGATGGCTCTTAGGAGATGGTTCTGGTAATACTGATACAGTCACCCTTCATTGTTCAGTGTGCCAGTGCCCATCTGCATTTTATAAACTTTGTGATCTGCACGTGCCCTGTAACCTCATTTTTACTGGTTAGAAATCAATTTTGTTTTGCAAAGAAAATGGTCAATACATGTGCAAATAAGCAAATTTTGTTTTTGTCATCCACAACCCATTTCCATTCTTTTCCTAATAGTTTTCCCTTAAGTCTGTGTATATTCTTGAGACTGACCCTTACTGTTAACTATGAGTACTTTATTTAAACCTCACAACTTTTATCTGGCCAATTACCTTCAATTGTCTATTCAAACCTCCTCACTAATGTTTCATTATAGTCATTTTCTTTGATGAGATCAGATGATAAATTCTCTTCTACATTGTAATTAAGCTCAAGTAACATTCACATTAGCCCAAATTACAACGTAGGTGCCACATCTAGATAAATGTACTTATTCATTTATGCTGTTACTGTATAACACTGCCAATCATATTTTACTGAACCAAAGCATTTTCTAAATTTTGAAATAGCATTACTAACATGTAAATTGAATTTATTTAATCATTGTAATAGCACCCTTTCCTTATCTCATATACCACATAGAGAATGCTTAGTAGAATAGCATAACCACTGTCTTTCATTTGTCTTTCTAACAATACATGCAGCTCACTATGAAAGTTTTGGGACAGACATGTTAAGGTCCATTATTCCACTTTAAGAAACACAGTCAATAGAGTCCTTTATGAATCATCTGTGAAGCTTTCAACTTCTTGGCTTATTGGTGTTGCTAGTAGGGCTTCATTTGTCTCTATCTGAACCGATTAATAAATAAAACAATTTATTAATTTTTGTATATGTAAAAAGTTAAATAATGGCTCATATATTATTAAAAAATAATTTGAAGTAGGTATGTTTTCTCAATACTACCATTTTTCTTAATTATTTATTTGCAAATAATTTCTGTACAAGCCCCATGGAGAAATCAGAGTAAGAAATCAATCACTCATTCTGAGAATTACTTTATGTTATATATTTTGTCATATTTTCTTCATTCATTTTGTTGATTTTCTAAAAGCATCTAATGCCTTGATATTAGAAAACTTAATTAAAATCATGTGCAGGTTATTTCTAGTATCTGTACCATTTCTAGAGAACAAAATTAATGACAGAAAAAAGTATATATTTTCCATCCATTTGGGATGGAATTTTTTTTCTACTTCAATTCATTTCTTCAGATCAACCAAATTTTTTATTTTACTCATAAATGTTTCTCTGATTTTTCCTATTGGAAAAGCTTTGACTATATTAAATAATTATGTCATTTTTTCTTTATCTTATTTATGACATCTTAATTTTTCCTTGAACTATAATTATTCATATTATCTAGTTGCTTTCTTTAATGATCTAAATAAACTGTATCTAGAGTCTGAAACTTTGTAACCTCTACATCCTTCATCCTAATTGTCATGTGTGTTTTGCATCCATTAATGGATGATTAAGCTATCCAGTAGATTATTCCTAAAAAATAAAACCATTAATATTTCTTTAAAAAATGGTGTTTAATAGGTGAGGAGTTGACCACGTCCTATGAATGACATCTAAAATGATGAATCTTTTCCAGGTACTTTTCAATTTACTGTGCTCAGATCCATCAGAGGATCAATATTTATGCCAAACATAGCCATACAAAATGTATTTCTTAAAGAATAAGACAAGAAAATCAAAATTGCTCCTTAATCCATGGGCCTCAGAAGAGATGTTGCATTAGCAGGCAAGGAAGTTACATTTATCTCCTATACAACTCCACTGCCAGTCTTGGGTGAACGGGTCATTTGTCAATGAATGGCAGTATTTTGAAAGAAATCTTTTCTTTTAACTTTTATTAGTAGTAGATATTAATAGTAGGCTTGGGATATTGTCAACGATGCTGTAAACAGATTTACTGTCATCCAGGCTTTGTCATATGATTCATGGAGCACAAATAGAGTGGATTTAGCATAATTCTTAAGGGTTCATAATTTCCAAAGCAGAAAATGAATATTTGCTTCAATTGAAAGTCATCAGCTGCATTAGCCCTTAACAAGAAGTCTTCTGACTCTTTGAAGTTAGGCATAGACTTCCCCTCTCTACCTGGGAAAGACCTACATGGCATCTTCTTTCAATATAAGGCTACTTTGTCTGCATTGAGAATCTGTTGTTTAGTGTAGCCACCATCATCAATGATCTTAGCTAGATCTTTTGGATAACTTGAGGCACATTCTCCTTCAGTACTTGCTACCTCACCTTGCACTTTTATGTTATAGAGACACCTTCTATTCATACTTCAAGAACCAACATTTGCTAACTTCCAACTTTTCTTTCACAATTTTCATCTCTCTTAATCTTCATAGAATTAGGAGAGTTAGGGCCTTGCTCTGGATTAGGCTTTGACTTAAAGGAATGTTATGTGTAATTTGATGTATGTACACAACTGAAACTTTCTGCTTATTAGAAATAAGTTTATTTTGCTTTCAGATCATTTGCATATTCACTGAAGTAGCACTCTTAAATTACTCCAGGAACTATTTCCTTTGCATTCACAAATTCTCTGTTTGATGCAAGAAGCCTATCTTTTGGTCTATCTGGGCATTCAATGTGCCTTCTTTAATAGGTTTAATCATTTCTAGCTTTTGATTTAATACGAGATACATGCAAATCTTCCTTTCATTTGAACACTTATATTTCATTTTAGGGTTATTCATTGGCCTAATTTCAATATTTTTATGTCTCAGAAAATAGAAAAGCTCAAGGAGAGAGAGAGAGGAGGAATCACTACACAACATTTAACCACTACGTTCACTATCACTAAGGTGCCAAAATGTGATGCAGAGGCACAAATTGAGCACATGTTGTTGGAAAATGGTGTCCACAAATTCCTCAATGCAGAGTTACCATAGCATCCATTTATAAAAAAATGCAATATCTATAAAGTCCAATAAAGAAAGCAAAGTAAAATGAAATGTATCTGTATTCAGAAAGTTGTGTAACCATCAGCACTGTCTTATCCTAGAACACTTTTACCAGTCAAATAAAGTGACACAATCTCCCATTAGAATCACAGTCCATTCCACTCTCTTCTCAGCTTCTGTCTACCAATAATCTACTATATGTCCTTTGGATTTTTCTATTCTGCACATTTCACATTAATTAAATCATGCAATATGTCTTATGTTTGGATTCTTGTGCATGGCCTATTATTCTCTTATGTTATAGCAGGTAGTCATTCCAATTTGTGTCTGAATAATATCTCATTGTATGAATATACATGAGTCATCATGAAAGGTTTGAGACAATATTGAGAAATGTGTGGACAGAAACGAATGAAGCCCTCCTCGTGACACCAATAAGCCAAACAAGTTGTAACTTGTGTGGATGACTGATAAAGGACACTGTTGACTGTGTTTCTTGGAAGTGAAATAAGGGACCATAACACAGTCTGTCTCAAAACTTTCATAGTGATCTATATATAACTTATGTTTATCCATTCATCAATTAATGGACATTGTTTTCATTTTTTGCTATTATAAGTAATGCTGCTATGAACATTTGTATACAAGTTTTTGCATGGATTTATGTTTTAAGTCTCCTTGACATATACTCAAAAGTAGAATGGCTGGGCCATATGGCAAATTTATCTTTTTATGACTTGCACAATGATTGTACCAAGTAACTATATCCTACAACATATCTACCAACTTTGTGCATGTTCTCACCAGTAGTTGTTATTTTTCAACCTTTTGGTTAAAGCCCATCTAGCAGGTTTGTAAGTGTATCTCATGTGATTTTAGTTTGCATTTATCTAATGACTGATGATGTGGAGCACATTTTTATATGCTCACTGGCCATCTCTTAATTTTTTTAGATACACGTCTTTCAGTTTTTTGCCCTTTTTAATTGGGTCTTGTGCCCATTTCTTATTGAGTTGTAAAGATTTTTTTATCCTATGCAAATTTTGGAAATCATCAGAAATATGATTTTCAGGCATTTTCTTTAGCTGTTTTTGTCAACTCATTTTGCATGTCCTTTAAAGCATATGATTTTTAAATATGATGTCCAATTTATCTGATTTTTCTTTTAAAAATTAATATATTTTACTTTAGTAATACATTTTGTCTTAATTCATAAAACTCACTTTACAACCCACTACTATAAAGAAAACTGCGTTTTGAACTTTAAAAGTTTTCTAGAACCCATTAAGATGTTATTTCTTAAGATCATCATAAAATCAAGTCTGCATGCACAGAGCTGAGTCCATGGAAACGTCAACACTCTGGTCAGAGAAGTCTGGGAACAAAGTAAATGAAACCTAGATGTGTCCTAAGAACTCAAGTTATTGATAAGTGAGAGAAAATATATCCCTGGAAATCAAGGGTTGAGAGTTCTTCTATAAAAATACAATATTCACTGGGTCAAAATTTTGTCAGTGAGATAAGAAATAAGCATCTCACTTGTTCAAGTCCTTATGACATCCAAAGAGCATCATTTTCCTCAGTGAATGGGAGGCAGGAGCAAGACATGTATTAGTCATGGAGTCAGATTTGTTACTTTTTACTCACATATAATACTATATATTGCTAACTGTTTCACTACGAACTCTCCTAGTAATTTGTTTGTATTTTTAAATCTCTTAAACTAACCATTTCTTTCTTGTAGTTCTGTGCTGTGTGATTGTAGAAGAAATTATTTTCAAGCTTAATGAACATTTTTTTTCCTATTGGAAATTTTTAAGGTGGTCCGTAATTGGTAAGCTCCTTGTGATTAGAGATGGTGACAAAAATATAAACTTGGAGTGTCATTTGTCAAATTTCAATTCTTGTTAACTGTCATTCATAGGTATGGAAACTGTGGTGGCTATGGTTCCATTATGTGTAAAAACAGCGAATTATACTGTGTAATGAGCAAGTTTTATTTTTGAAAAGTAAATTAAATAAGTAATATTTTGAAGGGAGAAGTATTGCTTTAGCCAGGTTAAAATTATAAAAACAAAACAACAAACCGGAGCAAGTCTGATTGATATTCTTGGGTCGTATTCCTGTCTGTCGCACTGATCTGTGTGTCTCTGAAGTGCCTCTCACTATGGAAGGCAGGCACTCGACAGAAATATTGGACTGTAAAAATAATAAATGGGTAGTAAAACTCCTTCCCTATCTTTAGTGTATTGTGCCTGTGTCGAGTGGAACACCGAAGGAACTGAGTTCTATCAAGCTTGTAAGTTTGTTAACGGTTAAAGCTGATGAAATTTAATGATTTTGTCCTTTTTAAAATTATTGTTGTGCCTCTTCTTCAGCTGTTTTGGAACAGAAGTGCCTGGAAAACCACAAATTAATGCTGTTATATGTTACTATAAGTATTATTTTATTTAAGGACCAAGATATAGCTCATTCTGTTGATATCAATGGAATAAATTAATTCTCTTTACTTTATGATAAATGTAAGCCTTATGGTTTCTGTGTTAGTATTACCTGCCAAAATTAAAGAGGCTCTAATGCTTATCAAAACTATAAAACAGGGCAAAAACTAATGAAGCTCGTGAGGGGGCAGTGCAGTTTGGCTTTAACTTAAGTGAGCTAATGTTATACAGGAAGCAGAACTTGCAGGCAGGATCAACATGATTGGGGTATGGTCGCCAACTACCAGCTGCATACAGCACAGCCCTATCTTTCATGAAGGAGATCGGTTAGAGGTAAGGAATACATTTCTAACTACTATAAGCACTTCATTGGCAGCATTTTTTTTTTGTCAGAGAATAGCATAGTGAAATAATGTGCTGTAAGGCAGAAGATCACAAACAAATCTGTTTTTTTATTTAAAAAAAAAACCCTCATATTCTGTCTGTAGTCTTTTTACAAAGTGATAATCTTGATCCCACCAAGCTGGAAATGTTGAGAACTATACAAACGAGCTCTGTCAGTTTATTATTCATCCTAAATCCTACATATATGTATTTATAACATTGGATTAACTGCATATTGCATTTTGAAGTACAGTCCATTTTAATGATAATTTGTTCAGCCTTTGCTATCTCAAAACTGGACAATATAAACAAGCCCTTATACATTCAATTTGGGTCATCATAGAACATTCACTCATGCAAGTGGTTTAGACTTAAAAGACATATCAGAGAGCAAACAACTTAAAACGTTTATTAGTCAGAATAAACTAGAGGATTCTGACATTGTGATAATAAGATATATTCTTCATGGCAATATGCTTTTCAAGTGTTGACTTAGATATCCTAGATATTATATCATTGCATTCTCCATGTATGGACAGTTATTTATAGCTTTTCATGGTACACTTTGAGAGTAATATGTATGTGTCACTTTCTCCAGTTGCAGTGGCTAGAATCCTGTCCTATGACCTTAACCTTCGTGCAAATGATAGTGAGAAATATCTTCCTGTGTTTCCAAAAAGAGAAATATAACACAAGATTTGATAATATCATAGCATTTCCATTGCAACTTTTGCAAAACATCTTATCAATTTCAAAAAAGAAATTTTCTTTCTTTCTTTTTTGTGCCATGGCATTATAGCTCACATCAACCTAAAATTCTTACTCTTGGACAGACTCCCCCTGTAGCTGGGACTACAGGCACCTGCCACAATGCCAGACTACTTTTTAGACAGGATCTTGCTCTTGCTCAGGATGATCTCGAACTCCTGAGCTCAAGAGATCCATCCACTTAGCCTAACAGAGTGCTGTGATTACAGGTGTGAGTTACCATGCCCAGCCTGAAAAGGATTCTTTTCAAACACTTTGTTATCACAATAAAAAAGAATAACTATTTTACATGTCTCCAATTACTTAAAGTATAATATGTTTTCAGCCAATCTGAAACACAAGCCACTATACACATATTAATGATTCAACTATACAAAGCAAATATAGTTGAAATACAAGGAAAAACTAGTCACAGGTAACATAGGCATTAGGAAGCTTCTCAAAGCCCACTTAGCAGTCAATGCAGCCATCAGGCCATGTATATCAAAAACTGAAGGTTTTTTGGTGATATTTTATAAAAATAAATAAATTGGAAAAGCACAATCCAAAAGACAAACAAGATACTTTTTCCAACTTGATTAATATTACAACTGGAGCATATTTATAAAGTATGGAGTCAAGATGTGGAAGCAACCTAAATGTCCATCACTGGATAAAGAGGTGAAGAGTACATAGCACATACGTACACTAGGATATTAACTTGGATTCTAATTTTTTTTTTTTTGCAGTTTTGGCCGAGGCTGGGTTTGAACCCACCACCTCTGGCATATGGGGCCAGTGCCCTACTCCTTTCAGCCATAGAGGCCGCCTTTACCTAGCATTTTAAAAACAAGGAGATCTATCATTTGGGATAAGTGAATGAAACTGGAGCACATTGTGTTAAGTAATGTAACCCTGACACAGAGGAAAAATACGAAATGATATCACTTATGTGAAGGATCTAAAAATCAATCCCATGAAAGCATAGAGTAAAATGGGGATTGCCAAAGCTTAGGGGAGTTGAAAGGAGGGAAATATTAGTCAAGAGTACAAAGATTTAGCTTTGTAAAATAAATAGTTCTAAAGATGTATTACATAATACAGTGCCTATAGCATATACTGTATTATATACTTAAAATTATTGTGAGGATAGATCTTCTTATAATTTATCTATCTTTTTATTTATATTTTATTATTTATTTATTTATTTATTTATTTATTTATTTATTTATTTTGGTTGCAGCCACCACTGTTGTTTGGCGGGACCAGGCTGGATTCGAATCCACGAGCTCAGGTGTACGTGGCTGGTGCCTTAGCCCGTTGAGCCACAGGCACCGAGCCAGCATAGATCTTCTACTAAGTATTCTTTTACAGAAAATATAGAAATAGGAAACTAATGAGAGTGATGGATGTGTTATTGCATGGATTGTAGTGATGGTTTTGTGGGTATATATTTATCTTCAAATGCCTAATTTATGTCTGCTAAATATGTACAGCTTTTTGTATGTCAGTCATATCCCAATAAAGTAGCTTTAAAAACCAGAGTATGGGTCATGGATGGCTTTTGTTGTTGTTGCTTTCATCATTAATTGTATAACCATTTCATTTATTACATGAAATTTACTAAAACTTTACCCACTGGTAAATTGCTTCTTTTCTCTGTAATTTAAATATTTCTTGTAAACTACCTTGTAGAATTTCTTGTGAATAATATATCCATAAATATGTTATCAAAATAGTCCACATTTAATTCCAGGTGATTTCAATATTTGCCATTGATGTTTATAAAAATGCTTAGAAAAAAAAATTCTTAACTTTAGAAAGTTAAAAGTAACAAAGTTTACAGATAATTTTTATTAGTAATTTCAATGCATACTTTCAAAACATTAGAAAAAGATTGTTCAATTCTTAGTGAATGGACAAATAAATGATATTTTCTCATTTGTTTCATATTAATTTCTTCCCATAACATATCACATCAATGATAAAATCTGTGGCTTAAATTTATACACATAAACCCCAAAATATCTCAATAATAGCAAGTTCTCTAAAATTCAGTTACTTCATGATACACAATAAAACATACTGTTATGAATAACCAGATGTTGTGGCAGGAGCCTGTAGTCCCAGCTGCTTGGGAGGCTGAGGCAAGAGAATCACTCTATAGCACTTTACCGAGGGCAACATAGTGAGACTCAAGAAAAATATAAAAACTAATATTATGTAAATGTCTAAATTACTTAAAGTATGTATATATTTAAGATACATATCATCCCCATAGCACTCTACCAAAGGTGACATAGTGAGACTCAAAAAAAAAAAAAAAGAAAAACTAATATTATGTAAATTTCTAAATTACTCAAAGTATGTATATATGTAAAATACATATCATCCCTTCCCAGATGCTTGAGGTTTATTTTTTTATTAGTTTTTTTTTTTTTTTTTTTGCAGTTTTTGGCAGGGCTGGATTTGAACTCACCACCTTGGGATATGGGGCTGGAGCCCTACTCCTTTGAGCCACAGGTGCCAACCTGGCCTGAGGTTTATAGATGAATTTTATAATTGACTGACCATGAGTGACAAAATGAACTTTAAATTTGAGTGAAATACATATTTTTTATTATAATTATTATTAATTTTTTTAGCAGTTTTTGGCTGGGTGCTGGATTTGAACTCACCACCTCCAATATATGAGGCCAGCTCCCTGCTCCTTCAAGCCACAGGTGCCATACATAAGTAACATATTTTATTACATATTTATAAAGGAAGTAGTAAACAGGTTAACAATTAAATTGTTAAATTAATTGTGAATGATATATAAGTCCCTTTTTGACTTATCATTGCATACTTTCTCTGTATTAAAAAAATGCATTTTTAAGAAGAAAATGTTGGGCAATTTTTCCTTAAAAGCTTATTTGCAAAATTATTTAAAAATATTTACATAACACATGCTAGCATTGGGCACCTTTGGTTAACATTTGTGGTAAAATAACAGTAAAATTAATGACCTTTGTTAATATGAAAGCTATTAACATATTGGACAAAGTCATTTCCAAAAACGGTGGCCATCAAGTACAAGTTTTAAAGTATATGTTTTTCTAATGCCACAGGAAATGGCAATCAAGGACAGAAGAAATGTATATTGAGGTTTGTATATTTCAAGATATTAAAGCTATTAACATTGGCACTGTAAAACTGGATGAGCAAATAAGCTGATTTATACTTACCGTTAGATGAAAGAATCTAATTTAGTATGAACAGACTCTTGATTGAAGACTAATGGAAGAGAAATATTTGGGAGACTTTTTATCTTTTAAAGTAGGCTTGAGTGAGAGCATATTAACTGAGGGCAAAGAAAAAGGGAGCTTGTCAACCTTGCTAATTTTGCTAGACAGGCCTTTGCTCTCTGAGAGGACAGCCATCTGGTGAGGAGCTTCTTCCTATCGTAATATATTGCTTCGTTTAGAACCCAGATCATGTGTGCAAAGTTATTACTAACACTGTGATTAATATTATCTGTACAAGTATATGAAGAGATGGGCATTGACATCCTAAAGAGACTATATGTAGGTAGGATTGAGTAAAGTAAATTGTTATTATTAACATCCAAACACATGAGGAGGGCAGGTTTGTTTGAAAAATATTACTTGTTTTAGTTTCTAGACACATAAATGAAGTTATGAGACATTAAGAAAATTGACCATAGTCACATATAAAATATTGCAGAGCTGAAATAAAATTCTAGATCTTACTGAATGACCCAGAAACTGTTTTCCAAAGTCCAAGCTAATCAGAATTTGTTTAAACATAATCTAAATATAAGTAAAATGAAAAATTATAATGTAATTAAATGGATGATATCAACAAGTGAATGTCTTACTTTTTATTTTTTATTAAACTGGCATTTTAGGTAGAGCAGAATATAACGGGATTAGTAAGGGCTGTGGTGTCCTGAAGATTCATATTTGAATCCCTGAAAATTAACCTTCAGTGTGAATCTCAGCTTTTTTTTTTTGGTAGAGACAGAGTCTCACTTTATTGTGGAGACGGAGTCATGCCTCATAATATGCTATGGTGTCATAGCTCACCAGAAACCCCCAACCCTTGGGCTTAGGCAATTCTCTTGCCTCAGCCTCCAGAGAAGCTGGGACCACAGGCACCCACCACGACACCCCACTATTTTTTGTTACAGTTTGACCAGGGCCGGGTTTGAACTTGCCACTCTCGGTATATGGGGCCAGCACCCTACTCACTGAGCCACAGGTGCCGCCCAGAGTCTCAGCTTTTTAATCATAAAAATTGAGGACACAAAAATTACTTTACAGGATAAAATGGAATAACACATGTTATACAACTCCCATGTAAAAAACAATGTAATAAAACACCAGAAAGAAGAATATAGGCTGACATAGTTATACTGTGGTTATTTTATTCTGAAGATATTCTTGGACTCTGAACCTCTTTAATATTCTTCCTTTTGAGGATATTAGTCTTGGATTAATGTCTGATCCTTCATGTTGCCCTAATTTGATCTGAATATATAAGCCATTTTCCATCCTAGCTATAGACTAGAAATCAATGGTATAAGAAGATCTAGAAAACAGAAAAACTAGAATTAAAAGCATTAGTCTCTTAAATAAACTCATGCATTGATACTAAACTTCATACTGTTTAATAGGAATTTTCAAAACTTCTTCACAGATATAAAGAGAATCGGAAACCCTGGCTTTATTACTTGTTTTCAGACTAGAATCTCTGAATTGTAACCAACAATTCCTTGTGTGTGAATGACCAACTGAATTATTCTTTCACTGTTTTTGGTTTTGCTTCAAATTAAGGTAAACCAACAAACAAAAGTTTTTATACAACCTTTAACTCTGTTGCATTTATCTTTTTCTTTTTAATAGAAATTGCACCAATTCTCTTACACTGAAATCAGCATTCATTTAAAGCTTTAAAAATTGTTCTACCAACTCAGGTATTATTTTTCATGTTTGTTATTTCCTTCTACTAGGTGAACTGCAGGGAAAATTAATTCTCCAAAAGTCTGCATTGCTGCAATAATGAAGAAAGATGATCTGATAGTAAAACAAAACAAAACCTTCAAAGCGATTTCCATAGATTTTTATAGTTTTATCTAAAAGAAATGGATGTTTTCAGTCTAAGACAGGATGCAAAAAACAAAAAAGATCAGTAGAGTCTTAAAGTCAAGGGCACAGAAGTGTTAGTGGATGCTGACAGAACAATATGAACTAGAATTACACGGAACAGCTGGGCCACACAGGAAGTGGCTGCGCAGGTAGGGCAGATTTCTTTTACGTTCTGCATATAGCCATGTGGATGGAACAGGGTAGGGGGAAGGCAAGTGACTTGACTAAACAGACATTTTCAAGGAATTGTTGCCTTACTGAGAAAGAGAATGACCAAAAGCTAGGAAGGCTACAAGTCATCAAACAAATAGGATTGAGGAAAATTCAGAACTGGAAAAATAAGCCAAACACCCAAACCAAACAAACTCAGCTTCATTGTTAAATTACAATTCATTAGTGAGCCTACAAATCCTAATAGTGGGAGAACAACCTATTCACAGATATAACTGAATTCGGAGACAGAGGCAAAGGAATGATCATACATTCTCAAAATCTCCTAAATGCATTCTTTTGGTTAACCATCTCTCTGACAAAGACTGCTTTACCTGAAATCCCTGTAGTGGAAGCTTCTCGTCCTACAATGCCCCATACAGAACACAGCATTCTAAAAATGTTATTATTCTCTATTATTATTTATAGATAGCTACTTTCCAACGTAAGTAACTTTCGTTTTACTCAAAGTTCATGAAATCTGACTTACTTGTTTTCTTCTCTCTTTGTAACCACCATATCATAATATTTCTTTTTATTTCCTGAGGATTTTGACATGTTGCTGCTTCTTTGTAAAAGTCTCATTATTTTATACGACATTAATATGGATCCCAACGGCCTAATCAGAATATTACCTTCAAAGTCTCTTGATTTCAACAATGTTCCCCTTAATATATACAGTTCCAAAGCCAGATCTAGAAATTCACAATCATTCTCTGGAATATTGTGTATGTGTGATGCCTCCACATATACTTCTGTAACTAAAAAGCAAATATCAGAGCCAAGGGATTTGTTAAGGCATCTATATCTCAGTTATTTTTTACCATAAAACAAATGTTTCCTTAGGCCCTAGGTTTTTCTTTTTTCTTTTGAAAAGAAAATAATACAAACAAAAAATGTCAATCCCCGTATCTGACAATAAACAACAGCAACATTTTTGTGCATAGTCTTCTAGGCTTTTATCTATATGTAAAAGTGGTCTTTTTCTTTTCTTTTCTTTTTTTTTAGTTTTCTTAATTGACATGGATAAATTGATTAAATAATGGTGAAGTCAGAGCTTTCAGTGTCCCCATAATGTGAATAATGCACATTGTACCCTATAGGTATTTCTGATCCCTTAGCCCCCTTTCAACCTCCCCACTTCTGAGTCTCCCAAGTCCATGGTCATAACCTCTGTGATCATGTTGATGTTATCCATTGTTTACTACTTATAAATGAATTCTTGTAATGCTTTTCTGTTCCTGAGAAACCTTACTTAGGACAATGGCCACTAGTTCCATCTCAGTTGTCCAAAATACATTTCCTTCCTTTCTATGGCTGAGTTGTCCCCCTGGTGTACATTTATAAGTACCTTTTGGTTATTCACTTATTAGCTGATGAGCATGTAGTTTGACTCCACATCTTAACAATTGTGAATCTTGCTGTAATAAACATACAGATACAGATATCTTTTTGGTATTATGACTTCTTTTTCTTTTGGGTACATGCCCCCAGTAGTTGGATAGCTGGATCAAGTGGTAGGTCTACTATTAGATTTTTGAGAAATCTCCATCCTGTTTTGTATAGAGCCTGTTCTACTTTATTTCTGGTCACAGTATAGAAGGATTTGTTTTTCATAATATCTTCATTAACATCTATTGTTTTCTGACTTTTTGATAATGGCAATTCTAACAAGAGTAAGGTGCTATCTTATTGTTGTTTGACATTGAGCATTTTTCATATTTTTGGCCATGTTTATATTTTCTTTTGAAAACATGTCTTTTTATTTCTTTTCACCAAATTTTGCTGGGGTTAGTTTTTTTTTCCTCTTGCTGATTTTTTCAAATTTGTAGATTCTAGATATTAATCTTTCATGATAGGTATAGTTTGGAAATACTCCCTCTAATTCTGTAGATTATTTACCTTATTGGTTATTTCCTTTTTCCTATTTAGTTTAATTCTCATTTATTTATTTTTGCTTTTATTCTATTTGTCATAAATTATTTGCCAAAGTTTTAAGTTTTCTTCTAGAATTTTTATTATTTCATGTCTTAAATTTAAGTATTTAATCTATCTTGAGTTAATTTTTATATAGTGGCTCTAATTTTCTAACCACAGTTAATTGAATAGGGCAATATTTACCCAGTATTTTATTTTTTGTCAGCTTAGTGAAAAATCATTTGGTTATAAGTAACATCTCTATTCTATGTTTTGTTTACCTTATCTACATGCCTGCTTTTATACCAGCACCATTGGTACTGGTTATTGGTTACTATTGCTCTGTAGTATGATTTGAAGTCCAGCACTTTGATGTAGCTAGATCTGGCCTTTTATTTTGAATTTCTTTGGCTTTTCTGGGTTTTCTGTGATTCCATATGAAATTTAGGGTAGTTTTCTAATTATGTGTAAAATGACATTGGTATTTTAATGGGAACGTCATTGAATCTATAAATCAGTTTGGATAACGTAGACATTTTAACAATGTTGATTCTTCCAATCTGTGGGAATGAAATCTTTTCTGTTGGTTTGTGTCATCTAATTCTTTTCATCTTGTGGTTCTTAATGTACATTTCTTTGATCTCCTTGATTAAGATTATTCCCATGTGAGGTTTTTTTGAACCTATTGTAAATAGGTTTAAATTCTTGATTTGATTTTCAGCTTTATTGCTATTATGTATGGAAATGCTACTTGTTTGTATAAGCTAATATGGTAATCTGAGGTTTTATTGAATTTATTCTTCAATTCTGGGAGTCTTTATAATGAGTTTTGAGAGCTATGTATAGGATAACTAGGATAAATATACTATCATATCATCAGCAAAGCTGGTTAGTATAACTTCCTCTTTTCCAACTTAGATATACTTTCTTTTTCTTCTGTTATTGATCTGGCTAGGACTTCTAGTATTGTATAGAATTAAAGTGGTGACAGTGGACACCAGTTTTTAGGAAAAAAATCTTTTCCACTTTTCCCTATTCACTATTATATTTGCTGCAATTTTGTGAAATATAACTTTTATTATGTTGATGAAATTCCTTTTATGATCACTATAATAAAGATTTTTATTATGAAGATGTGCTAGATTTTATTGAATGCTTTTTTCCTCATGAATTGAGATGATTGTATAGTTTGTATTTTTAATTTTCTTCTTTTTGTGAATGCCATTTTTTGGTTTGCATATGTCAAACCATTCTTGCACCTCCTGGATGAAAGCCATTTGAACACAGTAAATTATTTTTTGATGTTTTGTATGATTTGGTTCACTTGCATTTTGTTCAAGATTTTTTCATTTATGTTCATGAGGAATAATAGCCTGTAGTGTCTTTTACTGTTATTTTTGTGTCCTTTCCTGGTTTGGGTATAAGGTCGATACTGACCATATAAAATAAGTTAAGAGGATTCCCTCCTTCTCAATATTATGGACAAGTTTCAGTAGGATAGTTATCATTTTTTCTTTGCAGATGTCATAAAAATCTATGAATCCATTTGGTCCTGTGTGGTTTTTTTGGAACTTTTTGTTGTTGTTGTTATTGATTCAATCCTTCTACTCATTTTTTTTTTTTCTGTTCAAGGTTTCTAATTCTTCTTGTAATTGAAAACTTTACAAACCTTCTCTATAAAGTGTTTCAAGTTGAGGGGTTGTTATTCTAAGTCGTAAGAAAGTTTTTAGTAGTATTTTACCAAAAATCTTTGGCTGGCCATTATTTTGTCTACTATACAAAGTGGTATATTTATGCTATACAAACAAGACTATTTAAATGACTGCGAGTTTTGTGTAACTGAAGCTTTATATTATCAATGCCTAGGACAATTTCTGGCATGCTTTCCTGGTAGAACAGCAAATATAAGCAGATTTGATGAGAACCTAATCAACTATGTGTATGTATCACACTAATATAAAACTAATTACATGGTAACTAAACTGAAATTCACACTCACACACATTTCTCATAAACTATCATTGCATATAGAGTCTAAACCTTTATGTTAATCAACTTCACATCCTTAGTTTACATGTATAAATAATAAATAGGAGGTCAACTGATAATTTAATGAGTTTTCAGTTGTCGCATTTTCTTCAGAGGATTAATTTGCTTCTAAATTTACGGTATGATAAAATGATTATTATCTAAGTCAACCAATTTTAAGATTCATTATGATGTTAAAAATGAGTAGCCACATAATAGTTGAAAAGGCTTAGTATAAAGTATTTATCTAGGTATTGGAGTGCTCAATATTTGGAACGCAGGAAGGAAGAGTAGATTTTTATCTTTAAAAGATAACTTGACAGATTACTACAGTCAAGCTAATTAATATATTTACATTATCACATATTTACTCATGCTATCAACATATAAGTTGACAAAAAGGGGAGAATTTTAGTATCATATTCAAAATATATTTTTCTCTATCTCTTAAAATTTCTGTATTTAAGCTTCTTCTTTAGGTAAAAAACATTTATTGTTGTTGACAATCATTTGGGAATTCTAATAAAATGTACATTTTACTGGACTAATTTATTATAACACGTAATACCTTAAGTCTAATACAAAGAATCTTTTATCATACATTTCAGATACAACCTGGCTACAGAGGACAGAAGAAAATTCAATCATGTGTTCAATAAAAACCAGGCACTATGCCAGTTCTAAGGAATAGCTGTGAATCAAAGCAGACAAACACTTTGTTTTTATGAAGCTTCTCCCTGAATGGGGATAAATACCATGAAGGGAAATCTGCCAGTTGCCAAGTGGGTAACTGCCCTTAAGAATGTCCTATCCTATAAAAAAGGGGAGGTCCATCATTGAAGATAAGATGCAAGCAGCGGTCAGGAGGTGGTTCATAGATGCTGGGGCAATCAGCTTCCCACACAAACGAAAATAAAATGGTGGTGGAAGGTGTAATGTTCCGCTTTTCTGTTTCACTCCCTGCAAAGTATTTCCTTGGTATAAATAAAACCAAAAAACTTTGTGGTAGTACCTAATGAGAACACCAAAATGAGTTTTAGGTAGGTTATGTGACAGATTGCAATGGGAATGACCCTTCTGGGCAAATACTAGCTTCCACTGAGTTAGCACTATAGCTAGTCCGAGGAAATTCAGAGAATTGGGTATGTTTGTAAAATATTTTCCAAAAATGACAAATAGATACATAAAAGTTGCCTTAGTCTACATATAAATAAATCTCACAACCTTTATGTTAACCTTTACCCTTCTTTCCGGAAAGCACTCCCAAATCTGTTAAGGCAGGACAAAGTTCTCAGTGACATATGTTCTTTTAAAAAATTTTGCTTCCAGGTGGCACCTGTGGCTCAGGGAGTAGGGCGCTGGCCCCATATACCAAAGGTGGCGAGTTCAAACCCGGCCTCGGCCGAACTGCAAAACAGAAAAATAGCCAGGCATTGTGGCGGGTGCCTGTAGTCCCAGCTACTCGGGAGGCTGAGGCAAGAGAAACCCAAGAGTTGGAGGTTGCTGTGAGCTGTGATGCTACAGCACTCTGCCAAGGGCGATAAAGTGAGACTCTGTCTCTACAAAAAAAAAACAAAAACTTCCTACCTTTTTTTCCTTTTTCTTCTTGTATTTTCTCCTTTGGTCAAGTCAGAGAGTGTACTTACAAGCACTGAAGTTCTTTGTATTAAAAAACAAGACAAGTTTGTTGTATCAGACTCATTCTCCTGCGGTAGGCCACACTATTCAAGACAAAGCTTTCGCTGATTTAACATATATTTTAAATTTAACTGTGCTTAATTCTTCCTTACTTCTTTTTGCCTTTTTGTTTTCTGAAGAAAAAATAAACACATGGTAAAGAAAAATTCCCACTTGATGACTGACACATCTTCTCTTCCTTCCCTGTCTTTAAAATAAACTCTTACAATGGTACGCACTATGACGACATTAATCTTATTCATCTAACGACTCTGTATCAATTCATTCCATAAACAGTATTAAAACCAAAAAATGCATGTGAATACGTATTTATTATATCCTTCAGTGTACTTTGTTGGGAATATAGCTAATACACACATCATACAGAAACGCCACATGAGATTTTATTCTACTTGTCTCTGAAAGTTGAAAGTAAAATTAACTTTCCACCTGGCCCCTTCTGAGTATTAAAAGAAAAATGTACAGGTAATTAAAATCCAGAGTAATGTATGGTCTTTTTCCTGTTAAAAGAAGTTGAACTTGGAATTATGAGATTCCAGAGATTAGGACTAAGAGCATTTTTGGATGACAACTTGGAGGGTTCCTGAGAATGAGCTGAATAAATTTATTTTGTACATAGGAAAGATAAAACTAATTGTGACAATAAGAAAGTAGTGATAAATGAAAATATTCATTGAAAATCTTCATTTCTCATATATCTAGGAGTGTCCGACCTGCAGCCCAAGGGCAGGTGCTGATTTTTGAGGCCTGTTTTGCTTATCTACAGTGTCCAATATTGCAAAAAGATACAGGACCTTTTGTTTTGCTCATCAACTATTGGTTATTGTGTGTGTATTTACTGTGTGTTCTAAAGGCCACTCATATTCTTCTAATTTGCAGCAAAGGAAAAAAAGAGTTTGGACACCCCTGAACCCTTTGCCATATGAATTTTTGATTTCTGTTATTAGAGGAAGTATATATTTGATCATCTGTAACAGTAGAGTTGGTCATGTGTTTTTATTTGTCAGTAGACTTTCCAAATTGGTAGGGACTTTGGAAGATGATGAACTCAAGTTTATTGAGAAGAAAATACACTTAAGATCTTGATGATTATTCTCAGCTATCTGGCCATACATGTTAATATGTACGTAATCAACATTGACATAATATATAATTATTTAATGTAAGCACAGCATTGGTGTGTACTGTATGTGATTAGGGCTATTATCTTGTGATTTTGTCACATAAGAAGCATAGGAAATTGCCCTGATCAGCCTGCTGGTCTAAGAGGCAGGTGCAACATGGAGACCTGGGCTCAATCTGCAGCTTGGAGTCTCCTGAGCCAAACCCAGCCAGACACACAAACCTACAGACTGCACAGGCATGAATGACCACAGTTTTTCTTCTTCATACTTTTTAAACCCCTGAGTATTGAGTTGGTCCATCAGATAGAATTACCAGGTTAATAATTTACTAGTGCAAACATATAAGGAGAATGAGAGCGTAAAATATAGCAGAAACCCAGTAAATCTTTCTTTTTGCTTTACTATTTTAGTCACTCAACAAACTTACTTAATTTTAACAGTGTAATATGAATGACAAAGTAAATATTTCCTAAAAATTATAACATTAAGTGAGCCAACTTTAGATTGCTGGTTTTGTTTTATATGCTATATTTATCTTTCTCCCAAATATATAGCATATGCACTTTGCCAAAAAATTATTATATTCTTAAAAACTGGATATTTGGTATGTAATGTGATTTTATGTAGACATAAAATACGTTTACTTTACATATATATATAACATTTAAATATATTCTATACATAAATAATACTATATGGCAGAGTAAGGAAAAATTTCTTGAGAGCACTTCTTTCCAATACCTTATCCCAAAGTCTTTATTTTTTGCTAAAATGCTCACAGAGGAAAATTTACCCTTTAAGATAATATATATAATTTTAGAAACCAGCTCTTTTATTCAATTCGATTAAATATTTATTAAGATCTTACTATGTTTAAAATGTTATGCATGATTTATGTTTATGTTTCTATTTATTTAATATTTATATGTCATTATAACAAAGAATTTGGGGCAGCTTCCAGAGATACAAAGATACATGAAAAATTGAATATGAAAAAAATCATATAGATGGCAACTAAAAATAAAAAAAATAGCTTAAGCCATATGGTTATTTTTGTTAAACATTTATACCTTAAGTATTATATCATTGAGATAAGACACACATTGGCTTTTTGATTATTTTAGTAGACTGATTAAAGATAATCTTATGGAATATTATATGATAGATGGAAGAAGTTATAAAATCCATCCAAAGGGTTGGAAGACATGGTTTTCCTGGTACTGATGAGTATTCTACCAAAGAGCCCTGTTTGTCCCTGCACGAATTGGGCAATTATCTCAAAATTATTCTTAGTACAAATATGATGCTGATTTCTCATAACAAAATCCTAAAATAGCCTTAGTGAAAATTCAAGGCATAATGTAAAAGCAATGGTAAATGTATCTCATTCTATGAAAAACTAACATTTTGATGTAAATATAGGAAATTTTTTTTTTTTTTTATTGTTGGGGATTCATTGAGGGTACAAGAAACCATGTTATACTGGTTGCATTTGTTAGGAAAAGACCCTCTTACAATAGTGTTTTGCCCCCAAAAGGTGTGGCACACACCAAGACCCCACCACCCCACCCCCAAAATTTTGATATCTGGATATATCAAATTATAAAATTCCATGCATATGATCTTTTAAAATTTGAGGCCACTATCCAACATCCATATATTTCATTTTTTATAATTTTAATCCTACTAAAAATCTTGGAAAAATAAATGTTAAA